>JACDOX010000019.1:4892805-4953517 GCA_014549065.1 Cardinalis cardinalis
TCCCTTCCTTCCTTTCCTTCCTTTCCTTCCTTTCCTTCCTTTCCTTCCTTCCGTTTCTTCCTTTCTTTTGCTTGGAATACACACTCAGCCTTGCTACTGGTTAAAAGTCCAAACAACAACATGAGCCAGGAAAGCAGCCATGACCAGATGGGCTCCAGCACACAGGCAGAAGGAATTGCCAGGTCCAGGTGTCTGGGGAATTTGGCAGCTACCCATAATGTTCTTCATGGTGTAAGGTTCTCTCTCCCACAAGGATATGAATTTGGGAGAAGCATTTTAATTAAGCTCTCTGATAGAATCAGAAGTATGGAGAAAGCTGGAACATGTGTGTGACTCACACTCAGAAGCTCTTACATATAAGCTTATGGCTGAAAAAAAAGTAACTTTCAAAAGAAAGTGGTTTTTTTAGTCCATTTTTATTTTTAGTCATTTTGCAAGGTTTTAAAAATGATCTGTTACTGTGTTGTTACAGGACTGTTTTATAGTTTTTATTGCAAGTTGTCAAGAGTGTAAGAGGTCTACTTTAGGACCACCAATTCCAGTGTTGAGAGAGACTTACAGCAGCCTTTTTTCCCCAGGATAAATCTGTAGTTTCTAAATGAAGGGGTCTAAATTCACTGTTTGAAAATCACTGCCTTGTTTTTGGTGATCAAAAATCCATTAATTTCCTTTCTGATTCAAGTTTTATTTTACATAGTATTTTAAATTTCTTTTCAAAATCTTCTCCCAATGTTCATATGAAAAAAGAGGAACAGGAAAGCAAAACAGACATAAAGATATACAGTAACATCATTGGAAATCGTCTAAAGATAATTTGACAATTGTGCTCCATTTTCAGCTTGCAATTGTCAGTGGGAATTGTTTTCACCTAGAAAAGCATATGGACCTTGGAGATACTGAGCAGGATGTTAAAACCAAGTCCAGTATTTGGCAAGGAATTAAAGAGAAAAAAACCAAACCCTTGATTCAAAAAAAAACCCAAAACATAGATCAAAATTTAAAAAAATATATATTATGGAGTCTTTCAGACTAATGAGATGGCTGAACCAACTGGTTCTCTGTTACCAGGTCATTGGAGAACAAAAATGGAACAGTGAAATGCACTGTACAGATGAATGAGAGAACATTCACATTGAAAACACCTTCAGCCTGGGAATTACAAAACGGCAGGCTTGCCATAGATGAAAAACCATCATCCAAGAATTATGCTGAACCTGGATTGCCTTGAGGGAAACACAATCTAATACAGACAGCAGTCTTCAGGACAAAACTCTTCATCTGATACAATTTTATTAATTGAATTATTTATTTGTTTAATTAACAGCAGTTAGTAGAATAAATTTCTGTTTGTCTTTCACTGTAATAATTTTTATTACAAAATCTGGTACAAAACATTGAGACAAATGTGGGAGTTGCTACAAACTTACCTGTAAACTATCGCTAAAAGCAAATCTTTGCAGTCATTGAAATAATGTAGATGCAACAGAGTTTCCTGATGAGATATCATATGGAAAAACAGCTATCTAAGACACATGTTCTGGCAACTGAAGGCACATCTTTATATGTGTCTAGGAGGACTTTTGCCTTCTTTGAAATGTACACAATATATTGTGGGTTGTTCTTTGAGTGAGATTGGCTGAAATAGCAGTGAGGTCATAATAATTTTATATAAATATAAATATCAAAGAAATTCTGAATTATGTCATTCTTTTTTCAAAAATGTGTGTATGTGTGTGAGCAGAAGCATCAAATAAATGTTGGTTCAATACCTGATAAAAATGTAAATAGATGAAAGGGGCGCTAAATTTATGAATGTATATAGCACCTCTATGCAAGATTTTACCTTATATCCTTTAATCTCTCCATTAAAAAGCAAATTAACAAGCAATATAACATTTTAGGATTTCTGCGCACATTTAGGCATTTCCCATTTTCCCATGAAATTGCATTTTCAATGCATTAACTTAGAGACTTATGTTTTTGCAAAAGGAAAAGTTTGATTACAGGAAATATCAATGCTTCTCAGAAGCTGGAATAGTAAAATCAACCTATTATTTCCTGCTCTGCTAGGAATGCCTTTGAATCCAACATAGACGAACACAATAATGACTAATTTTCAGTACATTTTTACAGCTGTTTCAGTATGGATTCCACTTAGTGTAAGACTTCTAGTTTTTGACATCATTGTCCCTGAATGTCAGCAAGTGATTTTATAGTAAGCAGAATTCCTTTTTCCAAAATAGAAAGAGTTCAGAATTTAAAGGACAGAGGAAGCATGGATACATTTATTCTTTTCTACTGGCCAATATATCCTGCAAAGACAATTTATCACAAATAGTTATCAAGTTATGGCCTATCTACAGAATGAAGAGCATTATGTCATTCCTTCTTGCCAGGATCCATGAAAAGTAGGCTGCAACACTAACAGCAGCTATGTTTACTACAACAGATTCAAGTAATTTATTTAGCTTATTTCCCTATGTCCAAGACTACATGAGTTACTGTCCATAGTAAATGTCTCTCTCCTTGGAAGAGAAAGGAAGTATGTATTAAATATCTCATTTTTTAGAGTTAAATTTAGGTATGATTAATCACCATTCAATACTTTTGACAAAATCCATATGGGAAAATTGTTTTAGAAACCAAAACAGAGTCTTAAAGGTCCTGTTCTACGATTATTTGCTGCAGTTAAGAATTATAATTATTTGCACAACCCTTCTGTAAAGTCTAACAATTATTTCAGGTACACTACTGTGATGCACTATTTTATATTATCTTTTTAACCTTAGGAAAGTAAAAAAAATGGATACACATTTTTGTGACTAATATCCAAACCTGAATATAAGTGATATAGCATATTTTGTCTTGATATAGCATATTTAAATTTAGACAGACATGTACAGTAGTGTTGATAAACTATAAACTGCTGTAGCATGTTTTAATGTAGTCAAAACAATTGGTCCATCAGAGAGAATAAGAAAATCTATTTCTTTCATAAAGGGAATACATCTTGAATCTGAAAACGCTAACCCAGGAAGCTGCCTTGCAGTTTTACAGCTGAAATTAGAAAATAAATCAATATATCATCCTTCAACCGGGAAGTGTATTGTAGACATTTATAATGAGTATCTACTGAAAAGAACAATATTATTCTACTTCATTTCTATTAATGACATTTACTTTGGCAATAAAACAAGAATTACAAAGCTTTTGTCAAACACGGAAATAAAAGATTTTGGTCTACATTGAAAACATATTAGACAAAGATCAGGAAATGCACCTTTGACCTAACAGATTAACATACCTGTAACCCCCAAAGTCCAAGAAGAGTCTTGAAATCTATTTTTATCAGACTAGCTGCCAAGACTGAAAATCAATCCACCCAAGAGATGAACATTTCTTTTTGCAAGTGATGCTGTGCCACTTTGAGCCATGACATATCAGGAAGGTCTCACAACTTAGAGAAAATAGATCAGTACAGAAGCACAGGTGGGATGAACCTGGAAGAAAACACTTTCCTTTAATAAATAAATAAATAAATAAATAAATWAATTAATTAATTAATTAATTCATGTAGTGATAGAGTTTTACCAATTTCTTTTTTCACAACTTTGACATTAGTTTTCTTTGGGGTTTGGGGTTGTGATTTTAGTTTATTTTGGTTTGGTTTTAGTCTTAAGGTTTCTTTTTGGTATAGTACCTTGGATAAGGAGATGGCAGGTAATTTAAAGGTGGAAAATTTACCTGGAACTGATCTATGAAATGCCCTGTAAAATGTATATACACACAGGGTATGCAAATATAATGCAGAGCAAAGAGGCAGTTGGGTGCCTTTTTGAGAGGCGAGACCTGATCTAGCTGCACCCATGGTCTAATTCCACGTGTATATACTGTGGTTTAACCTGGCAGGCAGCTGCAAACCACAAGGCCATTCATTCATACCCTCATGATGGAATAGGGGAGGGAACTGAATAAAAAGCAAAACAGGTAATTGAGATAAATACAATGGAACAGGACAGAAAATGAATAAAAAAATAATAGTGATAAAAGAATCTGGAAACAAGAGATGCACAGTAAAATTGCCCACTACAGGCTGCCAAATGCTCAGTCCAGTCTTGAGCAGTGGTTGCCATACCCTGGCCGAGCACGCAGAGGTGTTTTTTCGGAGCATGACAACACATAGAATGGAACGTCCCTTTGGCCAGTCTGGGTCAGCTGTCCCAACTGCATCCCCTCCCAGCTGCTTGTGGATGTCTGACAGGACAACTGGCAGCATGAGAAGCTGAGAACACCTTGACAAAGTGTAAGTTAAACATCAGTATTCTATTGGTATATTCACATTCTAAATCCAAAGCACAGCACTATACCAGCTACTAGGAATAAATTTAACTTTACCCCAGTCAAATGCAGTACAGTATACTTCCAAATTTCTGTTCATAGAAAACAGTGAAGTGGCCTTCATAGTCTCTCTCAAGCTTAAATTCTTCAGATCCTTAGGAAGCTGGACAGTAAAGAAGAAGGGATTGTATAAACAGTTATACAGAATATCTCTGAACAAAGAAGAAACTGTTGTGAGGTTTTGTTTGGGTGGGACTTTTTCTCATTGAGGACTTCTTTATTCTGATTGTCATTAAATGCACTACTCTTCCACAAGAATCACCCAAAGGAGGATCCTACAACACTTATTTTGCTAAATATCTACAAGAATTTCTTCTGCAAATGGTGTAACTAGAAACATAGCAAAGAAGTTCTGTTTCTTAGATCCTGCTTACACCTTTGTTCTGATGGAAGATTGATTCTGATGAGGTAGAATTTTAWCAGAATTTATTATTGTTATTGTTATTGTTTATTGTTGTTATTGTTATTGTTGTTATTATCAATAATTAACATTTTCAGAGACATAGGTGAGAAGTTCTCATGGGCTGACATATTGCAGAAGGTCCAAAAATATATTTTTACAAACTACTTAGGTGTCATTTCTTTCTCTAGAGTGCATAAATAGAAAATAACCTTTGATTGCATTCAAAAGAAGAGGAAAAACCAGATGCTGACAGAGACAAAAACAAATTTTAAAAAAATGGAGGCACAGATAGACAAAGCGTCTATCTGCATAAGCGCCTCAGATTAAAATAGGGTAATAAATAGAAAAAAATAGAAGACAACCTCAAAAGATTTCTTTTGTAGTGTTAACTTGTACACTTCTATGGTAACTAAAGCTGGAGAATCAAAGGTGCTGGTTTAAAATTTCTCTAGTCATCACACATTTTGTTTGCGTTACAAATAGTTTTAACTGAAGAAATTAGTGCAGGCTAAATATAAATGATTAAACGTTATGTAACAACTCTATTTTAAATGTAGATTGTGAACTGACAATATTTTTTTCCCCTCAGATAGTCGCAGTTTAAGAGATTATTATAAAATTTCCCCAAAATTAAATCATTTGCCATGAATTTACAAATGTAATACCTGACAGCACCACATCCTAATACATTATCCATTACTTCCAATCAAAATTCTCTTTTCTGAGCTTTTACATATTTACAATCTTTTTTTTTTCTCTACTMTGTTCTTAATTTTTAACCAGCTAAGTTTAATTTTAAAGAGGTGTCCTTTAGGTGTTCTGATGAGTTGTATTGCTACAAAAATATAATTTGCCAAGATTCGTAAACTTCTTCAGCAGAAACGTTTTCCTTAATTTAAATCAGTAGTGATATGTCAACTTTAATTTTTACTCTGCTTCTCAAAACCGCTAAGAAGAAAATTCTTTAACAACCCCAGGTACTTAGCTCATACTAATAAAACGTCTTCTCCTTCCCTGCAGGGACAGATTTAATATTTATTGCTCCACTGATTCTACCATGTGCAGTAAGTATAATGTCCACTTTTTCTGAGCCATGACAGAGTTCAGCAGCAGTTCAGAGAATTCCCTGAATCATTTTACTATTACTAGCATCACACTTCTTTTATTTGCATTACAAATAGTTTGAACCATAGAAATTAATGCAAGTTGAGCATAAATGATTAAACTTGATGTAACAGGTCTGTTTAAAATGTAGATTGTAAATTGACAATATTCTTTCCCTTCAGATAGTTGCAGCTTAAGAGATTGTTATAATGTTTCCCCAAATTTAAAGTCATTTGTCACGAATTTACAAGTGTATCACCTGACAGCATCACATTCTCTTACATTATGGATTACTTCTAATCAAAATTAATTGTACTGAGCATTCATTACATTTTCTAAACTAAACCAACTGGTTCAAATTTTTCATTCTGCAACTCAGAATGAAAGCAACTCAGTTTTTTGAAGTGTTTCAGTGTTATGTGTCTGGACATGTTTGTATTTTCTGAAATCACAGACAAATAAGCAAACAAACATGAAAACCAAAACCACCCATCTTAAAAAATCTGCTGAAGATTAATTTTTGAAACRGATTTCTCACTACTAAAAAGGATTTTAAATTTGGCATTGTGATGTTGTTTAACAAGCTATAAAAAATAAATGCACTTATTTTAAAGTTGTGGTGTTCTTTGAAGGCAGACATGTGGGTTTGATTTATTTTAATTTTTTTCTTTTCCCACAAAAAACTTTCAATATCTGATTGAATTTCACTAATTGAAATTTATCATTAAAAGTAGAAATGCTGCGTTGGAGATATTCTGCAAACATTCATTAAAATGCATTAGGTCTGCAAATATGTTTATTTTTCTTCTACAAGTATTCATCATGCCACCCCTGAGGCAGGCTTGGGTGCTATCTGGGAGAAAGTCAGCATGAGTCAAGACTGTGTTAACAACTTAACAGCTTGGATGGCTGCAGACCAGTGTTGTACCTATGCCACAGCTCTGCCTCATCAGCTAATATAGATGTCACGTATGGATGGCAGATTGTATACAGAGGTCTTAAAATTTGTATTATGATAGCTTGATACAAACACAGAACAGAGAAGAGGGAATTTAGGAAATAAAAGGAACAACAGGTTTCAAGTTATTACACAAAGATTGTCCTAGGTTTCCTCAATATTTGGTGGAAGGAAATACTTGGAGACAATTAGTRTCTTCTTAGGAGAGTTATCTGGGCCAATGCGATGCATTGCACTGTCTAGAAATTCCATACCRTTAAAGACAATTCCCAACCATATATGAAGCTTGACTATCTGTCTTCTAAGTGGCTAAWATTTCATAAAATAGATCATGCCTATCAGGGAATGAACACAACACAGACTCACAAACTGGTATATTTTAAAATACAGTATACAGGACATTTAAAATATTTACTTTTTCCTATTTCTACAAACCTTTGTCTTATTTTATTATCTGAAACTTGTAAAGAGTAAATCAGTCTCTGAGCTTATTTTCTGAAGTCTTTTCACTTCAATATATCTCATTTTTAGTTGTAATATTTTTAACAAAAATTTATCTGGAGTCAGCTTGGACTGGTGTTTTCTTCCCTTAAGTCTAAAAAGTGAAGAAAATCCTGGTGGGAATTTTGTTCTCAAATTTGTTGTTGTGCATGCGCAAAAGCTCTTCTTTAAAAGGATAACATAGGAAGCATACCTACGGAGCGCTGTCCTACAAGTTAAAAACAAAAACATTAGTTGTGCATCTCTTCTCCATTTTGTCACTAGCTCACTTCAGATAGCATGTCTGTTTTAGTCATGCTGGGAGAACGCCCTTAAYCTGTTTTCAAAATTTAAACCCAAAGCTGCAATCTATGCCAAAGACAAACAGAAGCTGTAGTGTCCCACAGTGCTGTTCCTTGCTGTACATTCAGATGATGGTCACGCATTGGCAGTTTGAAGCCTGAGGAGAGTGTTTGTAATTCCTGTAATATTTATCCCGCTATGGAGTGCCTGTCAGTTAATAGTAACCATAGTTCTGACCTTTCTCCATCGCTTGTCAATAATTTTTCAGATTTTTCTTTCCAAAATGGGTAAAGAATCYTACACAGCATCACAGAATGTAGTCTTCAAGTGCAGATCTTCAAGAAATATTTTACTATTTCTCTATTAAAAGGTAATGAAAGGAGATTGAAAAGAACTCTAGAGAAGTTTAGTCCAAGACTTAATATACAAGTTTATTATATAAAGCATTTAGTGAAGGCATTTTAAAATTGTATTAAAGTTTTGGCTAGAAGTTGGCAAAAATTATGGATTAGAATGATTTACTTCTCTACTGTTCAGGAAGTAAGGCTTCACATGTATGGTTTGCAAGTAAATAAAAAACTACTTTATTTTTAAGCAAAACAAAATTATTCATGTTTCGTTGGGCCAATTTGGAGAGGTGTGAAGAATTCAGCTACTGCAGTACTTTGTCTCAGTATTGAGTACAGAGAGCAGCCAATCTCTTGGCTACCAGTTGCTGCTTTCATAGTCAGTGAAATTAATTTAGGTGTTAGTGTCTAAAGTGTCCTTTATTCTCTTCTACCCATGGAAATCCATCTTATTAATACTTCTGCTTAGTACTGTTGCAGCAGCTGTGAAACTGTAGTGCTTTAGTCTCTGATAATTTAGTTTTGAATTAATATTCTGGAGAGGAATATATTCTGACTGTCTATAGACCAATGGATTAAATAACCTGGCAACTTGAAGGTAGAAAAACACAAGCAAAGCCTTGTGATGTRTTATGGCAAAAAACAGAATGCACTTCTATTTTAAGAGCCTATTCTGCAAAATCCTGGTTAAGGACAGC
The DNA here is from genome assembly GCA_014549065.1 of Cardinalis cardinalis. Taxonomy (NCBI): domain Eukaryota; kingdom Metazoa; phylum Chordata; class Aves; order Passeriformes; family Cardinalidae; genus Cardinalis; species Cardinalis cardinalis. Next base: position 4,901,497 of record JACDOX010000019.1, read on the forward strand.
AACATTATATTTCATTTTTTCATTATTAAAAAATGCTGAGACTTGAATGACACTCAAGTTTATTCTTGTTTTATTTTCTCTTTTATTGAACTCATTGAAAATTACTAAGCAGATAATAATTTTTCTCAAGTTTCGTGTGTTCACTGTTACAGTTTTGCTACTCAATTTYGTCTTATCAAAACCTGCTAAGAATACAAATTAACTTGTGACGAGAAAAAAAATTATTCTTGGAGCTTATCATAAAAAGCTAAAACAGCATTTACAAGAGCAATTTCTGCAATCAACAAGATTTCTATGTGAGACCTCAGAACCTGAGCTTCTTTAGAACTAAATGGTGACACTGCAACAGTCAGTGGTCCATCCATCACACAGTGAATTTATTCAAACCATACTGGTCCTGTGAGACAAAGTTACCAGAATCTCATCTTTTCTCCACATTGACAAAGACAGTCATTCTATCTTTTAGTTTTGTCAGACATGATTTTCCTGCTATAAATCCGTGAGAAATATTCCCAGTCACCTTTTTATGTTTCAGTACTCTCTTTCTTCCTCATTATTTAGACCAGCTGTCATGTTTAAGTTCAGGTAATAAACAGATACTTCTAAACTGTTCCCCAAAATGTCACTATTGTATTTGTTTACAGTCTTATGGAATAAAGTCAATTCATCAGTTAATGTTGAATCTCTTGTACTTGTTCCCAATATCTCTTTAGGCATGTGATGAATCACATCCCTCACACCCACCCCCCCCCCCATTCTTAAAACCTCAAGACCCTACCTGGTTAGTAGATAATTTGGATAATAAGAAAAATATGTAAGAAAAATGCCCAATTTTTTCTATGAGACCAAAACAATCCTTTGGATCCATGACTAATTTTTGTCCAAATTATTTTTGCATTTCATATAGTAAAAATATGTATCAGATCTGATAAACACTTTAGAAGCCCAAAAATATTACTGAGAACAGCTCTAAGTGTTATAYATGTGGATTTGCTAATAAACTCAGCACAAGATAGAGAACAACCCATTAAATAGTTAGAATTAAATAAAATTTTGCTCTATTGCTTCATTCACAATTCTTTSTGCACAGTGAATAAACCTTGTGAAAATAAATGTATGATAATGCTATTAAATATGTCATAGGAAATATACATTAGGGACAAAAGAATACTCAGACATGATGCTCCTTGATATTGYCACCTTGTTTATTTATGCAAGGTAAATTGCAGCATCCAAAACATAAATAAAAGTAGSATTGTTAACTTTCTTCTCACTTTCTACTCACTATGGTTCTGCCTCTCATTTCTGCATTTTCTATAGGTCTCCTTCCTACAACTAGATTCATAAATAGATTTCTGCAACTTATAAGGCYCTACTTACCAAGATTCATAAAGGCAAAGCTCAAGAAGGAATGTCAGGAATTCTGTCTGTCCTCCTCTGTTTACTACATGACATGGAATTTACCCTTTTATATGTCTAAAACACATCTATTGGAAAWAAATCCAGATATCAAGGCATCAAAATATAGTGAGGATTTAACAATTTTCTTGGCATTTTATTGCAATTATTTATTATTCTCWTTTTWTWAAAAAAGKCATCATCAACTTCTCTATTTCAGAATACTCCAGGTTTAAGTTTCTGATATTTATTTCTTCTTTCCCAATAGATGTTATAGCCCTTGGTATGTAGTGTTGTTTTATGAGTGAGGATATTTACATTCAGTCATGATGTTATCTCTCAGTCTTTTKATAAAAGGTAGGTAGAGATCACCASAATGTCCAGTTTGGTAGATTTATCCCTCAAACACCTTCTGGCCACCTTTACAGTTTTTACCATCCTGAAAATTCTCTTAGAAAGTGTAATGCAGAACGTCCAAATGGCTATATCATGTAGCACAATGAATTTCAGAATTTTTGATGCACAATATCATTCAATATGTTCTTTCTGTGTTTATTTTCACATTATGATTTAATTTCTTTTTTTAAAAATATTTTTCTCAGAAGATAATTTGATTTATAAAGGAATTAACAAACAGAGAATTGTATCATTTTCATATCTGAACTTGCTACTCAATATGAATTTGCTAGTTTGGTTCCACTACATATCACTAATTACTAGAATTGTGTTAATTTGAAACAAAGATGTAAAATGAGATTTTTGACACTGATGYTAATTTTATTTCTGAATGAGATTTTAATATAATTTACTGCTAACTTGGCAATAAATATACCTGGACACTTCTAATAAAGCAAATAGGTTAGTAATATTTGAGGATGTATTTCTATCAGATGCAATGGGAATAGTTGTTTCAAAGCTAATGAAGAGTCACCAGAAGCAGGAGAAGAGAGTCCAACAGATGGAGAAAATTGCTTTTTATTCTTCTATTTTAGGGTCTGTAGGTTAGAATTTGTTAACTCACTGGAGTATAGAATAAATCTCTGTAGATAACTWTTATTAGAGTGCTTTGTCACTGAGGCATAAGAACCAACATTGTGGAGCATTATTCTTGTGATGTTTTTGTATATATACAGTCCATTGGTAACATTTCCACTTGTAATGCTGACAGGCCTTAATTGCACTCTTATGAGGACAGCATCATGCAATATGGTACTTGTGATTCTCCCAAACAGTAGCAACAATGAGTGAAAGCCTTCAAGGAACATATATAGACAAGTTAAAACTGGTAATATGGTAATACAAAAAATAGAAAGTTCAGAAATGAAAAATGAAATTGTGACTTTACATTTGAGAAAAATTGAAGGGTGTTTTATGCCCTGTTTATTAGGCATARAGTGTACACTGCTAGCTGATGTTAATACCAGCAACAATGAGAAAAATTCTATGAAAAAGTGAYAACAGTGGTCAGAGGTCATTAGATTCCTAAGAGAAGTGGGTCTGGAGGGATYGAATTAATCAAACACAATCCACAGTCCTAATTGTTTCCCAGAGAGAGACGTGGAACCTTCAATTAGAACCCAGCTCCATGAGGATTTGTCTTTCCTGTGTCCCAGGATGGAGATGCAGGGTGGTGCCTCAAAGCTGGGGTCAGGATGAAATGAGATGAGCTGTGTGAGCCAGGATGGTGAGATGTCCACAGGGCCATCCTCCATCTGGGGACTGTGTTTCAGCTCTGGCCCTTGCCTCTGCATCTCTCCATGCCCTTTATTCATGGCCATGACCTTCCAGATGGACCTAATTATAACTCCAGTTCTGGAGCAGAGCTTCAGTTCTGGTTTTAGAGACACTGACTGAGTGTCTGCAGATTTGCAGTGAAATGCTGGGGAAAGAAGCTCAGCAGRGGAAATGGGAAGACAAGGAGTGGGTTTTGTCTGACAGTGTCAATTCYCTAGAGTTAACTTGTCATTTGAGTTACTCACCCAAGGATTCCTCAAAAAGAGTGGGGAAAAAATAGGCACACTAGAGGGATTCATCCTATCCAAAAAGAGGCTCTGAAATACAATTCAAAGAAATGGCTTATTTGTTTCTGAGGACAACTGGAACATGGAGAGATGCATAGAAAGCTGAGTAAAATAGAAACATTTCAGGCAGTCCCAATGTGAGTGAGTGCTGTCACAGGACCCTGTAAGAAGCCTAGAGCAGAAAACTAAACTCTTGGACTGAAGTATTGACAGACGAAGACACAAAGCAGTATATCAAAAATACATTTTCACTTTATTAACACTATGATCAAGGAAAATAATTTCTATTCTTCTAAGCAGCAGCATTACATGGAACTGCCTCTTCATTGTACTGCCTTACCAGTAACTAGCATTACCTAATGGACAAAGAATTTTTTTGGCAAATGAGTCAAAATGGAAGACAGAATGTACTCAAGCCAATAAAAATAAATATTTTCCAGAATTCAGGTAGTAAAAAATAGAAATATTTWAAAAAATAATTAATTTGAATACTTAACCAGAAACTTTATTTAGTATGGGATATTTCAAAAATGTTAACTAGTCTTCGAGTGTAGGGCTATAAGTTAGCAAAATAACAAAGCAAATCTTAAATGAGTATACATATGAACCTCAGAGAAGAAATTAAGCAAAAAACCCAAACCAAAATAACCAGGCAAGTCATTGGCTTCAGACCACCTAAAAATAAATACAAATTTATTTAAGTGTGATACTTTCACCCTCAGATCAGAAGCCTAAAGAGCAGGGCAAATGATAGTCATTACCTTGCTTTTATTCATGTCTTAGACAAAAATTCCATTGAGGTCAATAAGGGAATTTTATATAAGACATAAAAATTAGGTGAAAAGTTATTTTATTGCTTGGCAGTTTGTGTAATAAAAAGGAAGCAATAAGAAGGGAAAAAAAKGTTATTAAAATAAAATTACTGTAAAGTAGCTTTTGGTGTAAGTAGCATGTGTGTTTGCCTATAACTCAATGGTGAAAGGAATTTTATCTCTTGTAAAGTGTAGTGATCAAGTATTGTTTAGTAGGGGAGCAAATAATTTTATTGAGCATAAGAGCACCTCTCCTTTTCAATTTCGTAGTGTTGATTACTTCTATAAAGTGWTTAAGAGTATTGCAAATTCGGTCATTATTCTGGAGAGAAACTTGAAGATGCGGGGTGCAGTTTTCTATATTCAGTAGGGTTCCTTTCATAGTTAAAAATATCTTATGTGATCCATCTATCTTGAATCTTTAGTGCTTYTGATSAGAATAATTATAGAAATTTTATGTRTTGGAAAATCTGATTCAAATTTATACTGCAGTTTCCATGATAAACTGCTCTATACTATAAGGCTGAACATTTGCAGAGCCTTGTTACATCACAAGAAACTGTTTAAGTGTCCTTCTGTATCATGACTCTGAGTATTAAAATAGATTGGCTGCACAGTGGTTTGAAAGGAAAGGTTTTAAAACCTGATCTCCAGTCAGGAGACTGAGATCAACTCTGAATTAATTATAAAGATTTCAGAAATAAAAAAAAATAAYCATTCTCCTTCTATATAGTTGGGGACACATTGTTTACTCAATGCAAATTCCTAAGGAAGTAAGGATTTTAGAATTTCTAGAATCATAGAATAATCTAGGGTTGAAAAGACCTTTAAGATTATCAAGTCCAATCATAAAACTAACACTGTTAAACCCACCACTAAACCATATCCCTAAGTGCCACATCTATACATCTTTAAAATACCTCCAGGGACCATGTCTTAACCACATCCCTGGCCAGCCTTTTCCAAAGCCTGACAAACCATTCAGTGTACAAATGTTTCCTAATATCCGATTTAAATCTCCCCTGGCACAACTTGTGTTTGTCTCCTCTCTTCCTATTGCTCATTACTTWGGAAAAGGCACCTCCTGCTCTCCCATCTCCCTCAATCACTCTACATCAGAGTTGTGCTCCAGATCCTTCACCATCTCTTCTTCTGTTCTCTGGACTTCCTCCAGCTCCTCAGTGTAGTCATRGCCCCAGAGCTGAACACAGGGCTTGAGGTGCAGCCACACAAATGCTTAGTGCAGAGGGACAATATTTTCCCTAGTCCTGTTGGCCACTCTATTGCTGATACAGGCCAGGATGGCRCTGGCCTTCTTGGCCACCTGGGCATATTCTGGCTCATGTTCAGTTGCTGTTGGTCAGTACTTCCAGCTGGGAAACTTTCCAGACACTCTTCCCCAGCCAGAAGCACTGCAGGGATTGTTGTGRCCCAAAGGYAGGATCTGGCATTTTGCCTTGTTGAACCTCATATTATTGGCCTCAGCAAACTGATCCCTCTGGAGAGCCTTCCTGCMCTCCAGCAGAGCAGCATTCCTTCCCAACTTGGTGTAGTATGCAAACTGACTGAAGATTGAGTGCACTCAATCCCCACACAATGTTTTTTAACTCCTATTAACTGCCCACRTTACGTGTATTGCTGTGAGATTCACTTTAGTTGGGTTATAGATTCCACCACTTTTATAGGGGAAGAAGCCCTCATTTCTATGTGACTGTTCTCAGGCATTTTCCMTGGTTTCTAACACATAAATAACTCTTTCATTTTTCCTTCATCTAATACTCCCTCCTTCTGACATTTTTRTGATTTTGTAATTCTGTAATTACTCCTTGCAGGCATCTTTTTGTAGAAAGATATAATATTATATGGTCCTTGGATTGYCATCAAGGGTGGCCATGGGGCCTTACTTCACCAAAAGTGAATCAAAATGTGTCAGAAGAACATATGATAAACGTGAAGGCTGTAATGTTATGCAGATCAGYAATAACATCTGAGAAAATAATTACAGAAGTTAAAATCAAATCATATCCATAGTAACACTTCATTAGAAGATGAGAGAGAACTACCAAGAGATTATTCATAATAAAAAGTTAAATTACATGCACTACTGGATAAAAAACAATGTATCCCTGAAAAACCATTTTTGGTATTTTCCATTCTAAGATACCAAAATGTTACAGATAAAAAAGGAGAGAGAAATGGAAGTTCTCTAAATAAGCATCAGGTTAAAAAAATAGACAGAAAACTTCAGCTCATTTTCATTAAGCTCTAGTAAGTTCACAAGTCTAACTTTTGACAAATGGTCTCTATCACACTAATGTTTTATYAATTAAATTGTGTCTTCTGGGAGACTAGAAATTGTTTCTAATGATGTGAGGCAGCAGTGTCTCTTCGCTCACAATAAAAGTAGCTTTTATTGGCCTTTGCTAATACCAGTGAGATTTCTTTTATTTAGAAAAGAGAAAAACATTCCATGAATGTTATTGTGGTAAATTCCTGAAAAGCGGACTTCTACRGTTTCTATACTTTTAAATTTCATTTATACAACCTGATATCATTTTTCCAAGTCATATGCTGTATTTTAAAAACTAATTCGGTTTATATATCTTCTTCATCTATGTGCTTCTACTCAATTTTTTTTTTAATTTAAATGCATATAATCAGCAGTACCAACTGGATTTGACAACAACAACAAAAAAATTAGGCTTGTTTTTCTTTCWTCCAATAACATAGACATACAAAATCTTAAAATGCTACCTTAATGCATCATGAATTACCAACAGTAATGACTTATGTAAAATCGGTGGTAACAAAGAGAAGAAATTRGTAGAAATCTCCCATTCAATCCAATCCAATTGGTTAGAGCCCAGACAAAGTCAATAGTTTTGGAGGAGTTTCTACATTATAATTAGGTTCCAATGACCTCTCTGTTCTTAATTGTTCTGGTTATGGTCTAGTCTAGCATGAATGGATTTTTTTATATATTATAAACGTAAAAATGAGAATCAGTTGTTTAGATGTGACCAAAACTTCTTTTCCAATAAGTTAGCTGACATATAGTAATACATATAAGATGGTGCTTCCACTTAGTGTTCTGGTTTGCAATCTCACTGTATACTCCTTCAATACAGGTGACTGCAAAGCAGAAGAGGATTAGTTTAAATAAATAATTCTGGGTGAGAAAGCGATAATTGCAAGTTCACAGTTGTTTAAACTTGCACAATAAGGCAAGTTAAGCATAATCAAGATCAGTTTTCCTAAAATTAACTTCCATAGGAGTCACTGGGAGAATTTAGGCCTCTTCTACATTTTATTTAGAATTTCTACTACTGAACACATAGAACAAAAAAATAGTAAAATGTGGGAAAATATTTATTTCAGAAATATAAATGGATTCTTTCTCACCCCTTCCCAAAATCATTGATCCAAGATTTTGACAGCATCCACAGTTTCTAATGCTGTTTTTCTTTAATAGATCATTTAATGYTTTAAAGAGATGAAAAAATGGTGAAGTATGTGCCTGAAAGCTAAGGCCACTAGGAAACAAAAACATCCTTAAGATTTATTCTTTTATGTGCAAATCTTTGTATTAGCCAGAAATTGCACGCTCTCCTTAATAACTTACAATTGCTACTGCATGTACTGTAATTTCAGTGCTCAATTTGGGTGTCACTGGGACCTTTAGTTCCACTTTCTCTAAATGTAAGCCATGAAATCTAGACTGATAGAGTCAAGAAATTTTTTTCAAGTAGATAAGCTGAGACAACAAAGTTGTATCTCCTAAGTTGGGAAGTTCAAAATACCTCAGCTAAATCAGTTAGGAAAAGATAATTACAAATTTAATTTTTTTATAGACAGAATAATTGCTTTGGATTGTAATATCATATTTGAACATAATAGTAATTAGGAACGTATTCTATTCCATATTTAATGACAGATAATAAGCTGCAGTTAGAATATTCAAAAGTGCAATAAATATTTTATGGAACATAACTAGCACTACATACCTGCTCAGAATAAACCATTAATCCCAAACYAGACTTTTAATTTTATTTCCTAAATGAATAATACTTACAAAATAGCTCTGTCTTTTGGTCCATCTCTTCCTCTCCACATCTGTCAGTTTCCTTTAATAAATTTTGATCTCACTGGGATTTTTCAATCAAATTTGACAGGTGAGTTAAGATCTCAAAGATACAAAATTTCTATGAAATATTAAGTTCCATGAAGTGTGGTCAATGACTGGGACTGAGGATGCAAACTAATATCTTCACAAAGGAAATAAACTGGGTGAAACAGTTATCTGTGGTTTTAGTCTGCCAACCACTCTGTCATCATATTAATATCTACCAGTCAGCTGCAAGATTTTGTACCTTCCTACTTTTTCCTTTAGATAAGCAGGAGATGAAAGAAAATCAAAGGAGACAAAAGGAAAAGTAAGAAAACATAAAGGGAGATGGAAATACTTGTAAATAGCTTTCATTGCTTGCTTTTTTTTTTTTAAAGACACTAGAAGAACAGCAGGAACAGGAACATGAAAATTTTAGAACATATGTTGAGTAACTGGGGCTTTTGGCAGAAGGGAAACAAACAGTAGATTCCTCAAAAGAAAAATTTTTCTTTCTTTCCATTKTTCACATCTGCTACATGTATTGATGTATTTTCTTATGTGCCCTAGAATACATATACTTTATTTTTGACTGTATTAAATTTTAGATGGAGCTATATTTTTGATATACTAAAAGGTACATATTTTTCCTCCTTGAGGAATATGCATTGCCTAATTTTGATTATCCATAAACAATTTTTTTCTCTTTTTAAATGGAAGATAGCCCTCCCAAAGTGTAGACAGTAATGAACACAAATAAGATCTTAGCAAGCCTCTCATATTTTTAAGCATACCAGTCCACATAATTATAAAAATTTTGTAGAATGAAAACAGATTAGATTATTTAATCAATAATTTTAATATTTTTCATATAATTTTTACTTCAAATAATCATAATACAGTTGTAGTACTTTATGATCTTTGAAAATATTTATTCACTATTATGTACTAGTTTATTACAATGCATCAAAATTATTACAAAAATATTTATTCACTATTATGTACTAGTTTATTACAATGCATCAAAATTATTACAATATAAGACTATTTCCACAATATATATAGGTAATTCTAGTATAACGTTTGAAAACCCATAACCTTCTAGATAATTTATTTTATTGCAAATGAGTACTGCTTCCTTCAGTAACTCGTTTATTTGCTGTTGGTGGAATAACCRCTTCAGACTGGGCTTAACACTGCTAGGTTCTCTGATCTCTGGAGATCAAAACCTGAACAAGTGTGACAGCACTTTTTGAACCCAACAGGAATCCTCYAACATTTAATAGCAATTGTACCTAAATACACCACTAAACAAGAAAATTATATATTACAGAATATTGGTTTGTGTAGTTTTCAATTCCATTGAAATGCTGCTTGGATGTAATACACGTATTTGAAGTTGATGACACTGCACACAGAACTGGATTCACTTCAGTACTAGAGCTTTTCATGTTTACACTTCTCATTAACCTTACCCTATTTTGTCTTTCTATCTGTCTCTATAATTGTGCTAGTCTTGCACATGAGGGGGTAGAGCTTAGAGCCACGTGGTCTCACCTAGGTTGTTATTCTGAAATGTGTAACTAAACTATTCTGGCCACTCTAAACTATTCTGGAGGTGGTGAAATGCCTTCATCAACTCTCATATAAAGCCATGTACAATATTTTGCTTATATAACAAAAAAGGTTTTCAAGATTTCAATTTAGAAATCTTGATGTAGACACTTAAAATTTGAAGTTTTGCCACTTTAAGAGGTGGTAACTTTTGAACAGGCTGAGATGTGTCAGTACATAATCCAACAAATAATAAAGGAATATACAGAAACCATTGATGAATTTAAAAAATAGGAAATGTGGTGAAGAAGCTGTGTGTGGACCAAACATGATTCAAAGTAGTTTCAGAGCTTTATAAAAAGAAAACCATGCAGACACTCCTTCCCTTAGGAGTTCTTTTACTTACTGGATCTGCAGTTAAGATTGTTTTATTTTTTAAATTGTTTTTATTATAATGCAGCCATTTTTCTTTGTACACTCCAATCCCAAGAGAGCCATTACTGGACAAGTCACATATTTTGCAAGCACAGCAAAACATCCAAACTGAAAGAGGTTTCAAGTCAGACCCTTAAACTTGCTCCAACTTCCTAGAGATGTTTAAAATATTCATGTCAGTTTGAATGGATTAATTAGCAGTCATTGATTAGCAAGGGTAATTAGTATGTCAGATGTATCTAATTTACTGATAGCTGCATTACAATATTTAAAAAAGAATTTTTCATAAAGTTTAAAAATCCTTTGATTACTTATATTCAAATACAGGTTTCATTTTCTGGTTATCATCACAATAACAAGTTTTCTCCACAAGCTTAAGACAGGAAAACATGGTCAAAAATAAACTTATGTGAACTGAACAGCCATTTAATTTACATGTATATGTATAGGAACAGACAGTATCCTGTAGGTGATACTTTTGACTTTGTACTATAAGTCCAAGAACCTATTTTTTATCATATCCAGTGATTTTACTATTAGTACTATAAAAATTTCTGCTAAAGAAAAGGCCACAGTAGTTAGGTATTGATCTAGTTTCTTCTACTACTAGTAGTTTACTTCTATAATAAACATTATAAACAAACATTATTTTCTACAGATCTAGAATTGAATATTATTTATGATCTGTCAAAAATTGTTCTCCTATTAGTTTCCCTTTATTCAATTCATACTTAAAACTAGGCTTTTAAAGATCCGAATGACTCTCAAGGATGCACCATAATAAGATTTTATGGGTGACTTTAACTAACTATTGAAGTTCAGGCAGTGCAGATCTAAGAAGTATTCAGGGCCTTTTCTTTCATTTTTCTCCATTTTGGATATGACTACAAGGAAGAAGCCAACAGACACCACATAGCTTACCTTTGCCAGGCTCTCATAATAAAAGTTATTTGGTAAAAGAATCACTATTGAGAAACAGGACAATTGCCATATTAAAACAAAGCTACAAAGAACAAAACTAAAGGACAGAAAAGAGAAAGAATAGCTACATTTACAAAATTCAGCTACAGTCAGTACAGCTATAAGTCAGGTGAAACGTACAGACGTGATCTCGGGCTGATTTGAAGGGTGCTTGACCTTAGCAATATGGGTATGATCATTCTGCATCACTTGGACAGTTACCATTAATGATACAATACAGATGATGCAAGTGTATTTTTCCTAATATTTTTCCATATTTTTATATAATATGCATGACAGTCTTAAGACCAAAAGAAATAATGACTGGGCTTTTCTAAGATTTTTCAGGCCAAAGGCTTGAAATCATGTGTGAACTTTCAATCTACCAGAATGACATTTTTATACCACAGTAAAAGTGATACAAGTTAGATGTGCTAGGAAATATCATGAGGGTATGTGAGTGGCAGAACTKCAAAAGACCTGCTGGAATTGTGTGATAAAATATGAATGAATGGCATCACTCTGGGTGTGAGAACTTGCATATTACCCGTAGAGGCAGTGTCAGGAGTGAGCTATCACCAATATAGCACATGTTCCATTGAAAATTGATAGTTCACTTAAAAAGAATGCCTGAGTGTTGCTGTGCTGCATCCAAGAAGATCAAGAAAGCAAGATCCTGGAAGAAATGAAGGAGAAAATTTATTTGGCATTGGAGTTTATATAGTGACACTTCATGATGGTGAATTGTGGAACACAAGAAAAAAACCGCAAAACTATGTATGAAAGRACTAATCCAATAAATGGATTATTTTTGCTAAGTAGTTTAATTTTAAGAGTAGACATCATTATATAATTGAAACACATTTAAAACTAGTTTGCTCCAAAAACATCATGGTAATACATCCAAAATTGTGAAGATAACTCACATTTGAACCCAGAATCATAGAATCCTTGAATGGTTTGGTTTGAAATGTACTTTAAAGATCATCTAGTCCAACCACCCTGCCATGGGCAGGGACACCTTTCCCTAGGCCATTTTGCTCAAAGCTCCATCCAACCCAACCTTGAACACTGCCACAGGTGGGACATCCACAGCTTCTCTGGGAAAGCTGTTCCAGTGCCTCACAATCCTCACAGTGAACAATGTGTTCCTAATATCTAATCTAAACCTACTCTTCTTTAGTTTAAAACCAYTTCCCCTTGTCCTGTCACTATAGTTCCTGATGAAGAGTCCCTCTCCAGCTTCCCCATGGGCCCTCTTCAGATAAGGGAAGGCTGCTCTCAGATCTCCACAGATCCTTCTCTTCTCTGGGCTGAAGAAGTCCTAACTTTCTCAGCCTGTCTCTGTAGGGGAGGTGCTCTACTCCCCTTATCAACTTCATGGCCAATCTCTGTGCTTGCTCCAACAGTTCCATGTCCTTCAACCTGAAAACGAAGAACACAACAGTCCATGGTTCTGCACAAATTAGCTTGGAAGTAAGGGAAAATTTCAAGACAATCAGATGGAGAAATAGTCAGGCTTGTAATCCCTTAGCGGCAGAGAGAAAATTTTTACAGAAGAGAAATCATTAGTCAATCCTTTTTTAAAGAACTAAGAAAGGAAGAGATGGATAAAGAAAATTAAACTATTAMAGTTCTATAATTATATTATTTAGTTATTAATGTAAATTATTCATTTGTGTGATAATGTTTAATATATCTGATCATTTTGAATGGTTGCATTTCTAAATACATTTTTAAATGGGGCAATTTTAATGAAGCTCTTCTGGGAATCTGTACTACTGGAACAATTAAGGGTATTTCTAATTTACTTATTTTTCCTTTTGAAACATTTGTACTATGCTTCAAACATGTCTGTGGTCCACACTGAGGATACAGATATTGCGAGACTATCTAATGAAAGAATACTGCACTGTTACAGAGGTAAAAATCCCAGCAGGAAAACTAATGTTGCCTATGGTGTCTGAGCCAAATTCAGATTAGCATAATTGAATTCCGCCTACCTAAATTTTTCCTTCAGGGTATAAAGCAGACAGTTCAATCTCCAGAGTCATGTAGGCTACAACCTCTTTGAGAAAAGCAGTAAAGGTGCCAACAAAGCTAGTTATGAGGGTGTGGCAGAAAGGGACAGGCGTTCGGAAGATTTCGGAATGGCACGGGAAGATAAGAGGTAGGGACCCCTCACCCTCTCCCCCAAAGATAAGAACACACCTCCTCTCCCCCAGAAACAGGAGTCCACATCCTCCTCTGCAGAGATAAGATTCACCCTTACCATGTAGCTAAGCACGTAGCCCCCCTAACATAGGAATGCTAGCACCTTCTCCACCCACTACTAACCCCAAAAGATAAGTATGACCTCATCCGACGTAGAGAAGACCCTGGTCTATAAAACCCCTTGAGTTAACACAATAAATGCCTTTTACCGTCCACCACATTGGTGTCTGCRTGTATCTGGCCCCGAGTGACCCCAGGGAGGTTTGGGGGTCGCCATGCTGTCCGTTTTGAAACCAGGTCGCCCTGCTTTCCCCAACRGGAAAGCAACATGAGGGAATCTGAATAAAACCACGTATAACTGTTTAGATAAAAGTGGCTTTACATGTCAAGATAATTCATTTTTAATAGCAACATAGTCATCATTTTGATAAATGAATTATCCTTGAAAGTCAAACAGAAGGATGYCTGGAGATTGATAATGGTCACAGATTAATTGTACTGACCTTGAATCATGTCTCTGTGCTTTGCAATTTTGCTATTAATCGCATGGCTTTTCCATTTCATTCCTAAAACCCAGACATTTTGATTGGCTTTCCTGACAGGAGGAATCAACACAGTGTGCAGGAGAACACATTTCCTCAGGGAAGCCTGAGGTTCTACTGAAGTAGGGAGATGGGTTCTGATCCTCTCCAGAAGGGTGTGAGCCTTSAAGCAAAGTATCTGCTTGTAAACTAGCAAAAGGTTTTGTTCTCTGCTCCTGAGGTCAACTACATGTTCTTTTCAAATCCATAGCCAAGAACATTTCCTAATCCCCCAGTGCAGGGAAACTGTATATCCACACTGCTTATGGGGCATGGCGCCTGGGCAGTGCTGCTAGCATAGCTAAGAGATTGGAGCAAAGAAAGCCATGAAAAAACTACTCAAGCATTCAGCTTCCCTTTCAAATGAAGTGAGAGAACTCTGGAATTGGAATATTCTTATTCAGATATTATTCTGATATGTCCAGGTGGATTTTTATGTCTCTAGAGACAGAGAGAGAGAGAGAGAGAGAGAGAGAGAGAGAGAGAGAGAGAGAGATAGTCCCTACCCTCTCTCCCTGGGCAGCCTGTTCTAGTGCTATACCACCCACAATGTAAAGAAGTTCTTCCTCATCATGAGGTGGAATTTCCATGGTGATTTAGTTTATGGCTCCATGTCCTGTCACTGGGTATTGCTGGAAAGAATCTAGCACAATCCTCTTGGCCCCCTGCCTTGGAGATATTTATATGCATTAATGAGATCCCCTCTCATTTTTCTCTTTCCCACACTAAACAGGCCAAGGTCCCACAGCCTCTTCTCATAAGAGGGATCCTCCAGACTTTTAATCATCTCTGTGGGTCCTCTTCAAAATCTTCTTGTCTTTTCTGTACTGAGGAACCCCCACCCTGTGCCGGTACTTTAGGTTGCTCCCCATCGAGTGCAGTATGCTACACTTGCCCTTGAATGTCATTAGATTTCTCTCTGCCCAGCTCTCCAGCCCATCCAGGTCCTGCTAAATGTGCATCAGCTGCTCCTCCAGTTTTGTATCATAAGCAAACTTGCTGAGGGTACAATGTGTTCCTACATCCAGGCCCTTGATGAGCTGAAAAAGACCAAACCCAGAAATGATCCCTGGGGATCTGACTTCCTACTGGATTTTACTCTGCTGATCATGACTTTCTGAGATCTGCCATTCYGACAGTTCTTGGTCCATCACACTATCATTCATCTAACCCACATTTCCTGAGCCTACCTATTAAGATCTTATGGGAGACGCTGTCAAAATCTTTGCAGAAGTCCAGGCAGAAATAATCCACTGCTCTTCCCTTATCAACCCTCCCCACCATGACGTTAAAGAAAGCTATCAGATTGGTCAAGCAAGATTTCCTCTTGATCAATCCAACAATAAATTAAAACTGATYTCTGTTGTTTGGTGACTAGCAACAGCACCTGAGGGAACATGATGGAGATGAGCCAGGGAAGATTAAGACTGGATCGTAGAAAAAGGTTCTTCACCCAAAATGGGGTTGGGCACAGGAACTGGTTGCCGAGGAAAGTGGTCATGGCACCAAATCTGAAAGAGTTCAAGAAGCATTTGGTAAAAACTCAAGCATTTGGTGACTCTTGGGGATAGTGCTGTGCAGGGTAAGGAGCTGGRTTTGATAGTCCTTGTGTGTCCCTTTGAAGTCAAGATATTTTATAAATCCATGGTACTATCATTATCTATTTCCAATTATAAGATGATCTATAGTAACTCTACTCAAAACAAGCATAAAACTGATTTGTACTTGGGAATCCTGCAAGATCAAGAAAGAACAAGCAGCAGATGAAAGCCTGTCTTACGAGTCACTAAAATGATTCAGAAAGCATTGATATATATCGCAGTAAGCATAAAAAATATTAATCATTTATTGATTACATTTAATCAAGACTTTGAGCTAATCAGAACATCAAAATTATCACACTTTTTCATAATTAAATTTTTATCCTTGATACTTATAAATCTCACACTCATGAAAAAGAAATCACACTTATATACGTGTCTAAACACTGTAAAAGGAATAGTCAGTATGTATAAATTCCAGCTGTTGGGACTACTTATTTAAAGTCCTCCATCTCCTTTTTCTCTCTTATGTACAATCTTATAAGAACAACTTTAAAACATTACATAGAAATATGGTGTAAAATATCTTAGATACAAATGTCTTGCCTTTTATTTCTAAATTATATTTTTTAGATTATTTAAAAAACCCYTCAATTTAATTTTAAATAATTTATTCTAGTATAATATAGAAAATATTATACTTCAAAACAATAAATGCTTAAAAAACTCAAATTTTAAAGAATGCTAAAATATTTAAATAGAATTTAAGCACAAAAGTAATATAACAAAGTTGCTTGCAAGTGTGAAATTCCCTTAAGATGGAGAACTTATCAGAAAAAAAAATCTTATTTGAAACACATAATTGGCAAAAAATACTTTTTCTAACTGCAAAAAGAATAATTATTCTTGTTTGTCAGTCTTGTTTCCTCTCATTTGTACAAGTGTGAACTTGGGAAAAAGCCAGTGAAGTCAATGGGCTTGAACTTGTATAAAACACTGATATAAAACTGGAATGAGTAAGAGCAGTGTCTCTTGTGAAATATACAAACTTTATAGTCCATGCAAAAGTTATGCTTCAGTGATTACGGTTAAGATGTATTCTTGCAACAATGTGGCAATTTGCAAAGATCATGAACTGGATATTTTATGTTCATATTTATTTCAAGCTTCATTTGTGGCAAAGGATCATTAGGAGAGGAGATGATTAAAAAATAAAGAGGAAAAAGAGGACTACATAGCTTTTGCTCATAAAATCACCAGTTAACTTTTACCAGCAGACTTTGTGAAAGTGGATTGTATTCAGTGAAATTTCATCAGGAAGGTTCCCTAAATCCAAAATAACATTTCTCTCTAAGGAGAAAAAGACAAATGACAGGACAGGTAGGACTCATTTTAAGCCCTTTAGTATGTTTTCAACACCTGAGTAGTCATYTAGGGCAAGCAAAGAGCTTTTTCTTTTCAGACCTTTGTTCCATAAAGGACTTTTTTTTTAATTGTCTCATTCTTATAATATTAGCAGAGATGAGAGAAGAAGACAACAATGATGTTCCTGTTTTCCATCTTGCCTCATCGAGGACAAATACTTAAGTGAACAGGTTTTGGTGATAGCAAAGCACTAACTCTAGGCTAACTAGCTGCTCATTAAAATGATACAGTCAATGTTCTCCTGGGCCTTGACATTAGTATGTCTGTTTGTTCAGCTTCATCTCAAAAATTCTTTTATCTCATATTTAGATTTACTTTAAAGGAACAACTTTGTTCACAGTAGCATATGCTTATATTGCCAAGAATACTCCAACATTGCAAATTATTACCCCTCAGAAAGCAAAGCAGAATACTACCTAAAGAATTGATGCCTTAAATGTGAGAAAAATATGAAAAGACCATATTAATGTTTCTTGTAATTTGATCTCTGATGTATAATTTTTAAAATTACTCAATAACAAATTTCAATAGGAGATTTCACAATTCCAATTATTAAAAACAACAGATAAATAGACTCATTACAAGTTCTAAAGTCCATTCTTCCTTATTTTATGTCTTTCTTTAAARCTTCAAGATAATTCATGGCTATATGGCAAGACAATGGTGTATTGATTTCCTGAAATGTATTCAATTGTTTGATAAGGTTACTACTCTGAGGTTGTTTGTAGTCACTATTAATCCTTTAGACTATAAACTTGTTTCTCCTGCGTACACTGTGAAAGTTGTGACCAGCAAGACTAGTCTCATTCATGGGTATTTACATTTTTATGTATAACGCTATGACATTTTTAGAGATTTCCTACAACCTTAGTTCTAAAATCTTGTTTCTCTTAAATCAGTTGAATTAACTGAATTACTCAATGGCAATATAGGGATATATGTCCAAAGTGAGTGATTTGTGTGTGACAAGTCTGAAATAGTTTCTTTTAATGTTCTTCTGGCCTCCATCCTGTCCATTCAACAGTGACATGAATCAAATTGCTTTATTAATTAAAACTCTAATTAAATCAATTCAAGCTGGTACAGGCATGCAAATAGGGACAAGAGAGCAGAACATGCTTAACTAGGCACCATATATGTGCTTAGGACACTTTCTAATGGAAAAAAATATTGGATAAGTATAAACAGAGTACAAGATGGAATATTATCCTGATGGTTGAGAAAAGAAAAGCAGAGGATTTGCACAGCAAATCACTTAGAAATTCAGGGCTTTTCTTGCTAACCCAGAAATTGTATAGTTCTGACATTCCAAGTTTACAGGACTGAGAGTTTCATCACAACTCTAATTTACTGATTTCAATTGAATAGAAATATAAATTATATGGCAGCATCTTCACATCCATAAAAATAGTTTTAGAATCTGAAGTATATTCAGATATCATTTATAAAAAAGCATATAGGTTTTAGCATTTCAAACACATATTTACAGAGCTGATATTTATATCATAATGCAAAATTGTCAATATACCTTGAAGATGGAAAAAGCAAACCAACCAAAAGTGCTTTAGTTGGAAACAGAATATAGTTTCTTATTTAAGGTTTATACAGCTCAGCATAAGGTGCTAAGATTTCAATTACTCTTATTGTAGTTATTATTATAGGAAAAGAAGGGACTGAGGCATATGTCTCCAACATCATGCTGAAAATCTGCCTCTACCATATAGCATATATTTTCCAATTGAATAGATAAAAGAAAAATTGCTCCCTGTATTTCCCAGCAGGCAGGCATAATCTACATGCATTTACAGCTATTGACAGACACATGGTCTTGCCTGGAAACTGAATTTGACCTAGGGAGTATTGTATGAAGTCCTATCTTTCCCGTGCTTTGAACTTCTCTTACTTTTTCCAGTCCAATAACTATTTTACATTTATTTTAAATGTTTGAATTTAACATTTGAAACTGTATCCAACAGAATACAAGCACTCCTTATACTGAAATTGTAGATCCCCAGACTCATTTAATGACAAGTTCCTTCTACTGCAAACTTATTAAAAGGACATACAGACTTTATGAGTGAGTTGGAAGACTATTCTCTTTTCTTCCAAATTTGGGAATCCAGTTTTGAGTCAGAGAAAGATTAATAGTATAGTTTAAAATGTATACAAGCAAGCCAAATGAGAAGACATATCAGCTTCTTTTTGAACATGTGGAATCAGTCTTGCTCCACAGTGATGTCTGTTTGCAGCAGAGTAATATCAGTATATATTAGGCAGGACTGCAAAGCAGAACAAAGAACTGAAGTAACCTTGTCATTTCAGATTTTTCAGGTTTTCTATCTCCTTTGTCCATTTCACTATATTCACTTAGTAATGAACTTTTCACCTTTATCAAATGGCTTAGACTGTCACCATYGAAGACAGCTTGGCATAAACCTCACATTTAATGAGAGTTTGAGCAGGGATAATTTAATAAAAATGTTTGAGGGCTGACTACGTTCCAATGAGAAGAGTGTCAAAGAAAGAACTTCAGTTTGCTCACTGGAAAACAATACCTTCAGGAGTTTTCTTCTTCTAAAACATTCTTCAGTTTAGTGTTCATCTAATATCTTGAGATATCTATTTATATCAAGCATTCAAATGGATTTCAGTGGGATCCGGGAATAATTTTCGAATGAAATGAGGCCACAGAACACTGAGCTTCACCAAMCTGTGGGCAGAGGATGCTTCCTGGCTACTGAGAGAGTATATAGGAAGGTATGTGCTGAGATACAGCAAGAGATGAGACTAGCATACCCACGAATAAAAGGAAGTATTTAAGTAAAAAGCATATGGCAAGTGAAAATTTTACTTCAAATATATTTCAAATATTTCAAATATATAGCATCTCTCCTTTTTATAAAATCTGCATCTTAAAAGGACCGCCTCAATCAGAGCTTGATCTGAAATTTGAACAGACTTTTATGGGTTTTCAGTTTCCTTATTTTTTGAATACAAGCTCTTAAAACTTGTGGCGTCCACAACACCCTTTGGCACTGATTTCTACAATTWAATGATATATAGGATAAAAAAAGTTTTCATATATTTTGGTAAAACTGCTTGAGTTTTTCTTCTGATGCCTAATGTAGTGTTTTAGGTGAAGTAGCAGAAAGSCAGTAGACATTTATTTTTTCCAGGTAACTAAATTTTTATCTCCCATTTCTAAATGCCCTCTTTCTTTCACAGAAGTTGTTTTCATCATTTAAGTAGTGTCCCTGTATGTTTATGGTGTGTTTTTTTGAGAACAACCAATCTGGTTAGGGGCAACAATCAATTTCCTAGAAAGCTGGGGAGTTATCAAGTCTTTGGTTTTTGATTTTTTTTTTCTTGTGGATGCTATGATAAAAAGTATAACAGAACTGAAAAGCATTCTGAAAATAAAGGTAACTATTCAGAAGCTTCCAGTTCAGAAGAAGGAAATAAAACAAGATCAGTAAAGGAGAGTTGTTATCACACTGTCTGTTTCATGGACATGAGGACTGGTGACCCTGCCTAAGTGTGTGTCTTGAAAATCCATTTTCTATTGATTAGGTCAGTGCCTGCCTAGTAGTTGCAAGATTTGCTGAGGTATCTTAATAAGACTGTGAGTGAGAAAGACATCACAAATTGCTTGTGTTTGTTCTTATCCCTACTACAAGCAGGGACAAAACTTAGTGCTGTCAATACTGTCCCCTTCCCTATACCCCTTCTCACCCAAATTTCTCCATGGATACAAACAGTGAGGCCAGCAGCAAACTGATGTTGTAAGTCAGCGGTATAGGCTGCACGGCCAGGACACCACTGTACAGATGTGTTCACAATGGCCAAATTAAAAATGAATGAAACTAAAGAGATCAGAAGGATAAGCTGATTCAGAAGTTCTGCTTGTCACAGAGTGCATCCATTTCTCCAGTTTACAAAGSACTTTATTCTGCACAGCTATATCACATGCCAGGCATGACCTTTTTACATCATGTAAAAATAAACTTGCAGTTATACTATGTTACTTGATCCACAGAACATTTATTTTTGCATGGGAATTGCCATTTCATCATGGAAGTCAGACTGCATACTTGCATGAGGAGCATAAGCTGTATGAAGTTAATTATTAAAACCTCGGGGGCCCAGCCAAGGCGCACAAGACAGCTCATGACCCAAAGTGCCACATCTGTACATGTTTAAGTCACCCACCTGGGCAGCCTGTTCCAATGCCTGACAACCCTTTCCAGGCAGAAGTTATTCCTAACATCCAATCTAAACCTCCCCTGGCCCAGCATGATGCCATTTCCTCTCATCCCATCACTTGTTATTTGGGAGAAGAGACATTCCCACCTGGCTAGAATCTTCTTCCAGGCAGTTGTAGAGAGTAAGACCCCCCCAGAGCCTCCATTTTCAAGGCTAAAGATCTCCAACACCTCAGCTGCTCCTCATCAAATTTTTGTTCCAAATCCTTCCTCATATAATTTGTTTKTTGAGTACTTAGCAAATGGTAATAATTTGCCATTCCTTTAAGTTGTTGACTTTTCTTCCATCACCTGAACAGTTTCCATTAACACTCTTATAAGACTAGTAAATCTTGTTTTCCAATATTTAATAATACTACTCCTTCAAACTGATTCTTGTAGTTAAAGAATATAGCCTAGATTCTGTCATTTCCAAGCTTTTCTGGCTACCAAAGAGTTTTCAGGTGAGCACTYTTTTATTTGGATTTGTTATGTCTATGGAAATACAAGAACAAGCTGTTTGTTAGAAACCTCTAAATCCACTTTGAAATTGAGAAAGGCATAAAATGAAAATAAGTTTTTATTTGAGTGAAGCCAACATGCCAACTCATAAGCTTTTCATTTGCAGAGTATTGTTTGTAAAAAAAGTCCCCAAATAAACCTAGAGATTATAAAGTAATTTTTTGTCTAAAAATAAAATATCTGATTTATCTATTTATTTATTTATTTTTAATTTTTCTTTAACTCTATCTTCTTATTTCAGTTTAAAATGAGAGGATTATTCAAGCTTTGGATGACACTGGTTGTTCATGAGAATGCTTGTAGAATGTTCTTTAAATATGTCAAGTTTAAAGAGCTGTCAGTATAGCCTAGTGCTCTCTCAGTTACTAAAATTGCATAAAATTTTATGTAACTCCTCCCTTCCTGGACAGCAGATCTGCCATTATAAAGTATTTTGGGCTTAGCTAAGCATTTCAGGGAAACTTTAATTTAAAAATTGCATCCTAGAATGAATTCATTGTGTAAAAGTCATCCTGTTAAAATTCTCATTAAGCTACTGGTTTTTTATAGGCATCATACATAGTATATTTATGTCCATATCTTCTGCCACTTTGAAGCTTGTGTCAAAAAGATTTGTCACAGAAAAAGCTTTAATAAGACATTCATAGTTCTCAGTGTCCTCTAAGAGAAATGAAAACACATCTGTCAGTTCAGATTTTGCAAACTTTAATCAGGAACCCATGAATTTGAGGCACACAGCCCACGTCAAAGAAACTAAAGAATGGACAAGCCACTTCATGGGAAAGACATGCATTTTTCTCTACCATAATTATTCTGTCACAGAATCATTTAGGCTTAAAAGGACCTCCAAGACCACCAGGATGAAGGCTGATCTCCACCTGGCTGTAGCCTTTTTGGCTATGGCAGAGAACGACAAGGTCATACCAGAACTTCCTTTTCTCTGGCTAAACACCCACAGCTCCCTCAGGTTCTTCTCAAAGGACTAACCAGAACACCCACCAGCCTTGCTGCCCTTCTCTGAACATGCTCCAGCACCTCCATGTCTTTCTGGATGTCTGTGCAATACAGTGTTAAAAGTTTCTGTGTGATAGTCAAATAGTACACTGTACTACATATTTCAGTATAGATGTGTCATCTCACAGCAAAGCAAACAGATTTTGAAAGCTTTACCCAATTAATGCCACAGAAAACTTCAGGAACATTATAATAGTTGATGTGAGAACTTTAGGAAATAGAACATGAAAAATATACCAAAAAAAGATTCTTTAACATTATTATTTMTTTTATAAATAAATTTAATTTTTTAAACTATATTTTTAAAATTTAAAATTTTGATTTTGTTTTTTATCAAATGAATTTTATTTTTCAACATTCATGTTTACATACAAGAAAAATTCCTTTTACTACGGAGCTATAAAACCAGAGTTATGAARTGTTTTGTCTGTCCATCACAGTGATGAAATAAATACAGCACAATAATAGCTTTGAGTCACCTCTAGCTGAATTTCTAGGATGAGTTTAATGGCCCGTACTAYAAACATCATGTCATTATCTATCTCCAGGGTTTCAAATTTACATTTTCACATTCTGTGATACACCACATTTAAGCATTGCTACTTAGAAATGATTTATTCTTCATTTCACCCCCAGAAACTGAGTTACCTCAAGATGAGAAAACTAGGCTTGGATATATGGGAAGGATTGACCAATCTTGTCCACATCTGTCTGATTGCACCGCTGCAGGAAGAACCCCATTGCTTGCCTGACAGCACCCAAATTGCTGCAATTCCAAACCCAGGGTAAGAACACAAGGGGTATCTATTTCCCTTGGTATATTGTACCAGGCTTGCAGTGTGTGGCTGCTTGACAGCTAGTGGCACAACAGAACTGTGCTTGCAGTAGAGGTACAGACAGCAGGATCTGGGTTGAAAGAGTCTGCACATATCCAAGAGTGAGTATATGTGTTAGAACTGTACAATTTATAAATCCAAGATCAGTGAGAAATGCAAAAACAAACAAAACAAAAAACATTCAAAAAACCCAAACGAAACCCCCCAAAAAAACCAAAAAACTCCTAAATAAAAAAAAAAAAAGCCCTAAACCAACCAAACGAGAAAGTTTGTTTCGGGTGTCCAGCAACCTAAGAGGCTTAGATTAGTAATACAGAGAAACAAAGGGAAACAAAAAAGAAAAATAATTTGGGGGAGCAGAAAAGTATRGCTGGGGGAGGCACATAATTGTGATAATATTTCACTGAATCAAATATTATATGATAGCATCTCTGAATCCCATATTCTGGGATATATTTTTYATAGATGCACATAATTTCTCCCGTCAACCTGAAAACAGTCACCACAAGAGATTAGGAGGTTGGATTTTGAAAAGGAATTTCTCTGACAGATACAAAGCATTGCTCCTCTTGTGGAAGCACAGAGAGATGTTTCAGCAGCTCATATATCAGGAAACTATAGAGTGCCAGTGCAGGTGTCCAAGCACTGGAACTGCATCCGCTGGACAATTAAATTGTGCGACTGGTCCCTGGCAGGCACTTGGACAGTTCAAGTAGCTCTCCTTGATTCAATAGTTTAACGTTAGTCTAGAAGCAGCCATCCCCTTTAAAAAGACAAGACTTGACACTTTTCAGGTTSTTGGTCTTTATTGGGCTGCACGAAGTCTTTCTAATGCAGAGAAAACCCTTATTTCTCCKGTTTTGTTATTTGAAAATCAAGTTTGAGCTTTTTTTTTCTTCTTTTTTTCCCCACAAWAATTTTTTTGTATCTATAGCTTCTGATGTATTTAAAGAGAGTTCTAATGTACTTCTGTAATTATGGGATTGCTCAGATCAAGGAATAAATGAAGAATTAATTAATATATGTATAGTATTGCATGTATTGCAGAAGATAGTCTGCCAAAACTATCCTTCATGWAGCGACAAGTTTATTTAAAAAAAGTCTTATATAAAGTTTCCAAAGAGAATTTCTTATCWTTTTATTGTTCTTGTGTTTTTAAGGGTGAGAAGTAGAGAAACAACGCTCTTTTTCAATTTAGATTCCCTTTGATCTTTTTATATAGTAATAAAACATATATTAATTAATGAGAGAAGGAGGAAATTAATTAGCTCGTGTTTAGATGTACATGATTCCTTTCTTCAATGTGATAACAAGTGATAAATATTTTCTAGCATTTCATCAGCAGAGCTAATAAGTATTAGACAACCTAGTGTAAAAAAAATGTTTTGATTTTGTATAGATCAAATCTTGGAGAGTTTCAATTTCTGTATGTCTATGCATCACTCCTGGAGGTGATTTACTAATAAAATTCTTCAAAGAAAAGCTCCTTATAAAAAGAAATGATAAACCAAATGAAATCAAGTCTGTGTACTCCTTTGACAATCAGAATGTTCTTAAAAGGTATCAGTGAACAGATAAAGTTTCAAAGCTCAAATAAACCTCAGAGGCATAACTGAGACCAAACCAAGAAATTTCTAATAAAGTTTCAGGGTGATTGGTGATTGTGACACTTTTGTTTAAAGATGCAATCCATGCCAGATAAAATGCAAGTTTTATAAAAGACTTCTGCTGCACTACTCTTATAAAAAGCACTTTTTCTGTCCTTGGGTTTTCTTGTAAAAAAAAAAGTATGAGAAATTAAAGTATTTTACAGAGACACAAAAATCATTATGAGCTTTGTTTGAAGCTTTGTGTGTTATATCTTATAACAGGGACTCATGGGCATCCACTTCTTAATGGAACACTTATTAAATTACTCAAGGGATAAACGGCTCAGAGAAAGAGCAATGGGAGCCAGAAGCTGCCTTTTCCYTGCTGCTTGTCTCTGCAATAGCTCCTGCTGATGTACAAGTTAATGTACTACCAGCATTTCAAAAATATACAGAATGTGTAAGTGTGTAAAAGGATTGTGGAATACATAAAATATACACATAGAATATGTACATGGAACATAATTTCTTCATCAACAACCAAAAAATGTAAAAAACTGGAATATACGATATCTATAAGAAGGAGCATACAGTAATTCAGCTAGCAGCCTGAAGACCAGTAGAACAGTCATGAAAGAGCTGCATAGTTCCTCTTGCTTAGTACAGAAATGAAAATACATTCTTCTATTTAAATTGGATGTTTTAGCACAAAAATACTAAAAGAAGAATCTTAATTTTGTGTGCATGTAATTTCTTTTCACCAACTGCAGAATAATGGGGAAACTAGTTAAGTGATCTGTCTGATAAGACAGGTGTTTTTAATTCTTAAACAMATAATTCAATGTGCCTGTGGAATACTTCTTACAGGACTTTTTTTATTGAATTGTAATTCACAGCAAAAAAAGTGTAAACCTTTGAATGCTAAAGGGAAATGGGAATGGGAAGATTGATATCTTCCTGAAATAAGGATTTCAACAAGGTCAAATGAAAAACCTCTTGGGCTGATTTTATTCCCTCATTGATTTTAAAGGGAGCCTAAGGTGATTATGTGTAGAGTGRGATGACTAAAATTTAAACATACAACAAGTAGAGAAACAAAGCTCAAATTTTCACAATTATTTTAGARACTGTAGATGTGTTGTACTAAAATTTTAGAAAATATGCACAATATCTTTAATATCTGTTGTGACAATTACACTGGAGAAATGAAATAAATTTAATTCCGAATAGATCACAAAGGCAACCTAAAATATTAATATATAGTGGACAAAAATTTTCAGACTGACAGGAAAAAAGACAGATTTTGTTTTATTAACAGTGTGCAAGGCATTCAGAATCAGAATTACAWTTACAGATTCTTCTGATGGTGAACATAGGAAGACTGTTATACTGAGATACATACATATATGTATAAACATTATATATATAATTAGATAGGTGAGTAGATGGGGAACAGATATCCACTATTTTTAGGTAAAAATTATGGCATCCAATATGCTTTGAATGAATAATGAAACTGTTCTCGAGTAGAATATGAAGTCCAACAATAAATACATGCAACATATTTGAGACACCATATTTTTCATATACAATTTACAGCACATGGATCTTTAAACTCCCTTTCTTCATTTAAATGAATGCAGCAGCGAGCTTCAGATGCCTTCCATAGTAATAGAGAAGCATRAGCAGAGCAAGGATGCAATTCATCCATGCTCTGCATGTTCTCCCGCCCTGAATTCTTGGTACAATTTAGAATTCATATTTATTCAGTAGTTTCCAGTTGAGGCTTCAGATCTATTTCAATCACTTACTTCYTTGAACCTGCACCTGCAATTTAGACTAAGACCTTAAGCCTCAAATTATTCATACCAAACCAATAAAATTAGTCATCTGCATACTTTTTGTTTTCAATGAAAAGGGTCACACAAAAGAATATAAACTTGGAAGCAGGAAGACATTAGGAGATTACTCTTCTGCCTTCAGTAGAAATTACACTTTGAAATTACATCCAAAAGAACATAATATGTACAAATACTATTTAAAAATTATGAAATTTAAAGACATTATTCAAATTAGACGTATTTTTCAAATTTCAGGAGCTGAATTTGAATTAATCTGCCTTCAGATAGACACTAAATRTGCATTAAAATCAAATGAAGGTCTAAAAATGTACCCCCAAATATTTAAGCTATATCTTTAAAATATGTTACAGGTCATATCCAATTAAAAAAAAGGCAAGCATAAGTCAATTTTATATACTATTAAGCATAGTGAGTCTTGACAACTTTTCTAAGAAAAAATAAATAACCAGCTTTATCTTGACGAAAACATTCAGAAGAGTAGTTAGATGAAAGGCAAATGATAGATTGCTGAAATTAGGCCTATTTAAACAAAGTTGAAAAACTTCCTTTCACTCAGTGTCCTTATGTACTCTCGTTAGAGAGCAAGACATTGATCCCCGTAGACTTTAGAGTTAATTACATTCTGATAGCTCAGATGCTTCATCTAGATTTGCCCAGACAATTTCATGGCTCAGGACTGAGGGGAACAAAGACAGAAGGACAAATACAGGAGAGTGTAGATTTCTCAACACACTTTAAGTATCTAGGGTGAGATTTGGTTCAATATAAAAGCAACCGAATAGAAATGTTTATGTGCAATCATCTATATCTGTGCAAAGCACATGTGAGTCTACATTGGACTGGCAGATACAACTCAACACCCATGGAATGTAGGTGTCATTGGAGGACATTTCAAATGGAACTTTATACTTTTGAATTGACAGCTGAATTGCACTTTGAATCAAAAGTCATGGGTTTTTTTGGTTTTTTTTAACCATGGAAAGATTGTTTTCTGCACTGTATGGTTTAGAAGCTTCATTGAAATAACCTAGCAATAAAAAATATGTTCCTAGTAATTACTTGCTGAAGAGATAAAGGCATTGAGTCTGCATTCCATTTYCTTTCTATAAATCACATAAATTTTTCATTTTATGTGATTACTTGAGGTTCTTTACATTAAACAAGACAATTGTAAGGTTAATATTGTATTGYCAATGAATTAATTTGGTTTAATAGATTTCTGAAGAAATTTACCATCTTTTTATACTCCATAACATTCCCTCCCTCCCAATTTGRCTTGGCGGCAACTGGTTATACTCATAAAAAGGGAAAATATGTTATTGGTTTCTTGTTCTTACCAAAACAAGATTAGCCATTAATTAAATTGTGAGAAGTACACAAAGATGCTGTAAACCCTTCTTCTGAATAAATATTTATATAAGCAATCCCCAAAACAGTTTGTGTATACAATGCCAGCTAAGTGAATGCCAAGGACAGCATAAAATTTGTTTTACAATTAAATAATACCCCTATATATGTAAAATATACCTTTTTAAAGTGTGCAATGGAAAATTTTATTTTGCAGATTTATTAATAGTATAAATGGTTTCTAATTATGCTTTCCATTATTCTAAACTCTTGAATACCATCAAGTTAACAGACTGCA
The DNA here is from genome assembly GCA_014549065.1 of Cardinalis cardinalis. Classification (NCBI taxonomy): domain Eukaryota; kingdom Metazoa; phylum Chordata; class Aves; order Passeriformes; family Cardinalidae; genus Cardinalis; species Cardinalis cardinalis. Next base: position 4,930,252 of record JACDOX010000019.1, read on the forward strand.
TTAGAATCACAAGAGCTGTAAAGGTTTAGAGAAAGGAAGCATCCAAAAGATAAACTGCCACTTTGAAAAAAAAAATTAATTCTATTATAACCAGCTGTTTAAGATAAGTAGGATAAATAGTTCCCCAGCTTTATGTCTCTATTAGATTTAAAGACATCACAGACACCAATCTTCTGACTTGCAGTTTCCTAAAGTTATTGTAAYGAATCTCAGCCTCCAGGTAGAAAATATAATATTTTTTTTTCAGAAATTTGAGAAAAAAAGTTTAAAAAGCATTCCAAAATGTTAGTCCTTGCACTCTGTAGCAGACATTTCTTTTGCTCTTTTTCATAAAAACACTCCCTTATTTGTCCTGACTGGAAAGTAAATTAGTTCTGGACCTGAAGGACAATAAAAGAATTCAAATATGAGTCTATTTAGAAATGAGATTGAGGAGTATATTCCTTGACTGTGGAAAGTTCCTCACTGAAGTCTTTCCCTCACTTTGTACAGAGTCTTTCTAAAGCATTGCCATTCCTACCATTGAATATGTTTCAATCAAGAGAGGATTGTTGCTTAGCTAGTACTTAAACAATTCATTAAAGACATTTTTCTATGATACTGAATTTTTTTTAACTTTTCCTGATTGCACTTTTTCAAAAGGTGTTTTCTTCACAGTTTGGAAATGTTCAAACTATACAGTCTTTTCTCTTTAATAAGGGCAWCTCTCACAGCTGCAATAAAATTGTCTCTGGTTTAGTGGTTATCCAGTGAGTTTAGCTATTTCTAGACTTGTATTACATCATTTGCTCAAACTGAAATCTATTTTTCTTCATTTATTTTGAATTCAGTCACTAACTTTCAAATTTTTTGAGTGTAAGGTATGAGTAATCTAGGGTGATAGATCTTTTTTCACGTTTTCCCATTGTCATCTTGGAAGGCCTGGTAACAAAGGCACAAAAGGAAACAGCACTGTCTATTCTTCCTATTTGATTAAATTAGTCTGAAAGGTAAACTGTTAGAATAAAAACGATACTGAGTTTTAGAGGGACTGACTAAACACTGGCACCTTCATTATTCTTTTATGAATAGAAAAAAAATACAATATCAAGTATTTCAGAATTGCATGTGCTGTGTCTGATTATCCAGGTGCAGGAATTTACCATTTATGTGGTACAGGGGCAACACAGCCTGAGAAAACCTGTGGCTCACCAAGCTATACAATTCTTTTACATGAGGCCTACTGTCAGCATACCCATAGCTGATTTTGGCAATGTGGATCCTAAATCCTCAGAGCACTGATATTTTCTAGGCCTCAGACTTCCTCTGCCTTTCCTTGCTATCATGGTCCTGAATTGCAATGCTCCTGCATGGGAGCAAGAAGATTGTCTGTACACTGTGCTGTCTCCCTCCTGCACCAGAAATTTGTTGGCCCTTCAATTTTTCCAAGTGACAATTCCAACAAGCCAAGGTCATCTCAGGACAGAAMAACTGCTCCTGGGGTCAGAAAATATGGCAAACTTATGTGTTTTCCCAAGCAAGATTTGTCCTCCTGTCTTCCAAACTAATCTCATATGTGCTGGCTTTTCTTATACTCAGCCTGATTTTCATAGACATCCATGCCATGTGTAAATTCAGTCTCCCAGGAAGCTACAGGGATCCTAAACATTCTTAGGAATAGGATGCTGATATGTGCATCAGGTGATTGAAGAGTAGAAGCACAGAGAAGACATTTTAGTAAGGTGGTTGGGACAACTTTGCTACAAAAAAATTTTCAGCCCCATTGCTTACCTTTATTTTTAGAAAAAAAATAGACCAAGAGCTACTGAATAAAAAAACTCCCTATTCCTTAAATACTTTTTATTGACTACAATTATATTTTCATTTCCATCTTCTTTTTCTGGATGCATCTTGCTAAATAAGTATACATTTTARAAGTTCAATATAAAATTACCAGATTTAGTAACCCAAACTTTCACTAAAAATCTGTGCTGAAGTTTCATAACTAGCTGAACCACTTCAAGAATCCATGACTGCCAGAGAAGCTATGTTGCACTCTTTTTTCTCATTCCCATCTCACTTCTATCTTCCTACTTTTCTACTCTTTCTTCTCTCTCCGGTCCCAGGAGCACTTTGCTGGGTATTCTTAGGGTAGTCTCAGATTATTAAACACATAAGCTCCTCAAATCACATAGAGGAAATATACATTAGTAAATGAAGCAAGGTTAGGGTTTGTGCAGCCAGGCTGGCATGATTTGTCATTACTTTTACTAGCCAAAACAAAGTGGTGCATCCAAATCACTTTTCTGAAACGGTCCCTGCCAAATCATCCTAACTAATCCCCAAATTAGACCTGGGAAATGTTTGTGTAGTTCTAATTCACATTGCCCAAACCCATGCCAGGGATCTCTCTAAAAAATTAACAATAATATAGGCAAGTCAATTTGTCATTTTATTCAATTTACTGTTGCAGGTATATTCCATTTATCCTTAGTTTGTCTGCTTGCAGAATTCAGTAGCTTGGCCAATATGTAACAGAGAATCAAATAAGCACCATTGTGCTGAATGAAGCTTAGTTTGGACAAACAGCAAAATGTTAAGTGATTCAGAAGACATCTGAATGATGTCCCTTTCCAATATGTRTTTTGYAACTGTTTTCCATAAATCTGTTGCCCTAAGCTTTAGCTATTACAATGCAAAATTTTAATGTATGGAGATAGATGTTGTGTTATGAAGCTATATGGCATTGTCTGTAATGGATATTTGCTGGGTCTTTATATTGTAGCTCTGTATTGCCTAAAATGCTTTTCAAAATCTTTCTAATTATACAAATGCAATTAGATTTGATTCTTTTCATGGGTATTTCTCAAAACCACATGGTTTCAAACACATCCTTCAGAGCTGTGTGTCTGATTCCATATGTCTGTCCAGATGCAACCCAGAATTTTTTCTGACCAGACAAAATAGAGCAATGTTTGTTTGACCAGGTTTTGGATAAGACTGAAAGCTTGCCTTTAAAATCTATGAAGGAGTTGAAAGAACAATTTATTCTGGACTAATTATTTTGATGTTGCTGAAATAGTTCTGTATCATATAGCAAATGTGTGTAAAYACTGTTATTACAGACCTGGAGAGAAGTTTATAATTTTAAACTATAAAAATGACYAGAATATAATATTTTTCTTTGAGAAAATTTGCACAAAGTGCAATTTGCATAAAGTGAAGAAATTCATTGCATTATCGTAACATCACCTAAAGTAGTAGGCTAAATTTTTTCTCTTCTGAAGCAAAATGATATTACAAAATCAGCCAACTTCTAGACATTTAACATAAAACTATGGATTTATTAAACAAAAAMCAAAACAACAGAATAACCCCCTAAAAACAAAAAACCCCACATCAAACAAAACAATTATGCCCTAGGCCCAGCATAATTACATTTATAATGAGGAAACATTTTCTAGAGGTTAAAGTCAGCTCTTCAATGAAGTTCTACTGCATTTTGAATATTTTATTCCAATTGGACATGTTTTTTGTCTTATTCTTTGATACTTGTTAAATGTGAAAAATATAAATATAAAATCAAATATGCAGAAGTTGGTAGTTTATATTCAATTGCCACTTAACGTATACTTGAAAAGCTCAGTAAAATTAATTTTAGCTTTGGAAATACTAGACGATGTTCTCATTCATTATTCATCAAATGTAGGAAAATGACACAAGAAATCTTGAAGTATKTTATAGAAACAACTCTTGAAAGCAGCGTGTTTGGACACAAAATGACAATGGTGCAGAAAAGCCAGAAACAAACTTTGCACATTAAATCTGTTTATGAGAGGTTGTATGAAGTCTTGAAGCATTGTTAAAGAATCAGGTAAATGGATTTTTAATAGACAGTGATTAAGAAAAATGGGAAAGTTATCACTAAAGTTCAAACGGATAAGATTCATCTTCTTTAAAAGCCACCTGAAATTGAAATGGTGTGTTSAGCTCTTTGTCTAGATTCCCTCAAGACAGCAGCAGTAAATGGTGGCTTTCAGATGACWGTTTGACCCTTTCTCCTGCTGTAACAAATCTGGCATCTTTGAGATGAAGCACCTTAAGGAGGTGCTGACTTCCCTCTACTGACTGTAGAGGAAGCCTCAGCTCTTACGTGACATTGTAAGTGATATATTTTTATCAGTAGGGTAGGATTGTTCTATTAAACCTCACAATATAAATTCTCACATCTCAGCTAGCCATCCTAGAGTTTTATTACTCATGAAGATAGAGAAATACATCTGGAGTTCTTTCAAATAATCTATCTTAGTAGTTTATCTTAGATTTTAAACAATCMGGTGTTATGTAATATTTAGTAGGCACTCTCAGAAATGCTTCTTTGTCTTCATTGTCCATTAAAAAAAAGAGAAATAGCAAGTYAAATACAGGCATTGACACTTTAAAATTCTAAATTTTTCCTTGTGAGTTCCTCTAAAGGTTCTCTAGCAAAAGTAATTTCATTTTGATGGGGTATATTGGAAGTTTGATAAACATAAAACAGGAAGAAAAAAAAATCTAGTCACCCACAGAGAACATGTCTTTATTTATCCAATCCAACTTCTTTGTGATGCAAAAGGAAAATTCTCTGGGATTTGGATCTGGCAAGAGAAAAAACAGACATCAGATCATGTCAGGATAAAGACTTGAAGACATCAGTGTTTTTTACAGCTGAAGTTATAACAATATCTGTGTAGTGTCTCTCTGCATTTTCAGGAGATCTTATGTTGGAAATTAACAAATACATTTCTTAWATATAGATAGTCAGGGTTAGATAGTCAGAGTTAGGAACATGGCATTCCTCAGAACCAGAAGACATCTAACACTAGAATATGTAATAGAAAAGAGATACTTTTCTGAGTGGGTCTCTACAAGAAGAATGCTWCATCAGCTTTGAGTTTCATTCAGAGGTCTGAAACCATATGACAACAGRTGAAAATCAGATGGCTAAATTTGTTATCACCTTAACTATCTTCATCATTGACTCACAGATGTTATTGCTCAAACATACAGATCTCTGAGTTATTCGTGCAACAGGTCCTACATTGCTTAAGTTTTCAGTTTTTTAAMTATAAAAGGTTCTAGAGTTATTTCAATTTAATATATTAAGCTAAACYTATTTCTTCTTGCCAAGCTGGTTTATAAACTTTTTTGCAAAATATCAGGCATTCTGCTCAGTGGCAGAATCTATCAGAAGGACAATGTGGGCGACTGTCTGCTAGCTGTAGCTGCTTCGGCTGCCTGATTTTAATCCTCCATCATATGTCTAATGGAGTCTTTTGTGAGATAAAGCACTGCCAAGGATCAGACATACTATTAGTGAAATAGATCTTAATTAAGAGTATTGACTTATTGTGAATTTAAGTCTATAGTTTTTTCTCCTATTCTGCCTTGAAAATCCAAGGACAAAATTTCTCAGGGGGAATGCTAGCTGCCTTAGGTAAAACAAAACACAAGTATTATTTTTATTTAACTTCCACACAATGTTAGTACTGGTTTCTACCCAGCACCTGCTCTTAAATTGCACTAAGCTACCAGATGAATCACAAGATTTTAAGTAACTTTCCTCAATAGCATTTCTAAGTCAAGAAATCTCTTCTATGAGCTAAACATATTCAAAGTTGGTATTAAACTTAGTGAAATTGAAGCTCCACAGAATTTCAGGTTCACTGTTCCATACACTGTCCTACTATAAGAAGCTTCTAATCTATATATCAAAGTCAGGATGAGAAAAAACTAAAAGCAATGAGAACTGGCAAGAAAAATGTGGCAAACTCATTTCTTTCCAAGTTCATACTACAAAGCCTGTCTTACAGATTATTGAATTAAATAAATTTAATATTGTATAATTAAATATCCATTGAACATCTTTATAACTTTATTATAGCTGAGGAAAATAATTTAAAGACTATATATAATTTCTTCTCTGTCAAACCTGGAAATACTTAATTCCTAAAGAACGTCTATTCTTATTTCTAGGGARGCATCATTTCTCCAAAAAAGTCTTCTGCAGAAAATGTATACAAAATGCATTTTGTGAAACAGTTTTGGAATAGAAAAAATATCTGATTTGATGTTATGGAATTATGAACCTACCTAATACAATTTAACATMTATTATAGAGAAATAGCCCTTTGATAGCTTTTTCATATAATAAACACTGTCACAGGAAGAAAAAGAAGGAACTCTTTACAATACAATACAATACAATATTGCATGCTGTTATTGGGTTTGTCACTGAAATTTTTCAATTTGTCACTTGAAATTTTATTAGGAAAAATATGGTCAAGGACTATGATATTTATTTGTTAAAGATTACTAAAACCAGRGAAGAGTTGTATAAGATGAATTGATAATAGCCTGTTGTGCTCATGGTATTAGAAATATTTACAATATCCATAATWGAATGTGCATGGTTTCTAATTTTAATGAATTTGCACTTCACTGAAGAAATGTGAGAAAATGTAGATAAGAAAATTTTACGATTTTAACTTAACAATATTTCTCCAAGGCTCTTTAATACTTGATAGATAGCTGAGAAAGGTCAGTATGGAAGTTTTTATATGACTTTTGAACACTGAAAGATAACATTATGATTTTTCTCCATTATATAGTTAATCTTGCCTGTTGCATAGTACTACTTTGGGAAAAAATTCATATTTGCTATTGCACAGTTTTGTAAGCACATTTTGACAGCCATGTTGTACATGTTGTAGTCACAGATGAATACAGTTTGCTTGCTTTTAATTTGAGCAATATGTAATTTATCTTTATGTGTCCTGTACTGAAGAGTTATCAGTACTTTTATGCATACCACAGTAGTTCTGCTTTATTAACTTGCCCTTTATCAGATTTATCCTCTAGGGCAATTGTCTCTAATCAGCCATGTGAACCCACACATGAAGGTATCTGTATGGATGACTAAGGACACAAAGCATACCCATCACACAACTAGAGCTAAAGGCAAGACTTTCAGAGAACATTTCACAAAGGGAAAATTTGAACACCTTCTGCTTTTCCCACTGCACTATGGGATTAGGCTGCTTTGTACCAGAGAGGGGACCAGGTAGCCCATCTGTTAGTCTGCACAGCTCCATTAGTGGCAGAATGCAGCTCTGAAAAACCCAATTTTGACCCTTGTTTAGTGAGCAATGTGGGGCTCAAAATCCATAGACTGGTGTCTTCCACAGACAAGCATTCACAAACAAGCAAAATAGTCAATTTCGTGTATTCTGTTTCTTTCAGAAGGTGAAATACATCTTGAAAGATACTTAGGAAGAGAGGMAATTGACTCAGAACAAGAGAGAGATATTTGTCTAGGCCCAAATATTTGTCAGAAATGTTCCATATATATAGAGCTAAATTCCTTCTGATAGACTCAGGTAGTACAGGAGAAGTGCTGTAAATGGGAGATGAGTGAATATCTGCCTAAGACATAYCTTCAAGCCTTCATGTTCAATTACCCTTGCACATGTAGCTACAAGATGCAGGAAACATGCCATTACATTACATTACATTACATCATCTGTCATATCTGYAGTTTATAGTGTTGGTTTCCAGAGATCCAGACGCTCACTTAAAGTTCTGTGGAGTAAGCCAAAAGCATCCAGACTTGTTTTTTGGAAGGAGCCCTAACAGTAGGAAAATTATCCTTCTCAATGAGCCAGAACAAACCCAACTCATCAAACATAATTTTGATAATGAACATCACCATTTTACATTCAAATACTCCCAAAATGGTGGCAATTTATTAATGTCACATTAAAGGGCTCCATTCATTATTCTGTTTCAGTAAAGAGGCAGTTAATGAGTGATGCATGCACATGGACAAGCTTCTAATTAGAGTTTCTCTGTGTGTTGAAAGCTTGGTGCTGGGATACTGACTGACTGCCAGCAGACTATTGACTTTTTTCCCTCTTTGCTGAACATGCCTATTTATACAGCTTATTGCTAATGAGATGCTAATTGAGTCTGCCATATCTAAATAAAAAAACCCTTGAGTTTATTGCTGAATCCTCTAAATGGAGCTCCATTTCAGAATATTCCCCCAATCCATTTTCCTCTGCACTCTTTGTGCTTGATTGAAAAAYAATTTTGAACAGTAGGAACAGGATGTCAATTAAAAAACCCAAAACAAACACCACTACATTATTTCTAATATTAAGTCTAGAAGAGAACCTAGTAAATTTATGCCTGAGCATTTACATTTAGTTTTACCTAAAACAATGCCAAAATGTACTCAAGTATGTGGTGAATACTGTGCAAAAATGTATAAATGAAAGTTTCAATGCCCTGGAGATATTCCAATAAAATCATTTTGCATGGAATGCAAGCAGCCTAAATGATCATCATGAAAACAAGAAAACGCATTAAGAAAAGTAGAATGAAGGCAAGGATTAGAGCAGTTAAATCATTTGGCTAGCTAGTTAAGGTTTGCACAGGAATGAAAGCAAATCTAATGTGAAGATAAAGCCCTGCTTTTATGACCTTCAGCTTATTATTCATCTGGCACTAAGTTCAGTTCWGTGCATTCTACACTCTTTTTCTATATAAGGTTTTATACTTTTAAGATAAATTTTGGAGATATTTTTAGCACTGTTTTTGGAAAAAAAAACCTCTACAAACGTTGATGTTTTCCAGGTATCAGTGGCTGAAAAATTATTGACTAATGTCTTTGGGATAAACTACTTTCTAGGCATACCAACTAAAACCAGACTGCAAAACCCTTCATTGCATCATTCATCATCATTCTTTTGTAGTGGCAGCAGTTCACTGTGGTTTGCCTTGTGATTTTATTTGAATGCTGCTCCATGGTTTGTGAATTCTCCTAGGCTATGTGATTAAAGGCTAACACAAAGACTTGGCAAGGATCAGAGGACAATGTCAGGTGAAAAGACTATAGTGACCTAATAAGAATTGTACCTCCAAAATAGGCTGGATAAGTTCCTCCATAAACAAATATCAGAAGAGAATAATCAGATCACTGTCCCTACTATGAAAGACACTAAGATGCATCAAAAAGCGACTGTCTCCGGAAAGCCATCAAATCTAGAGGGATGTTGCTTAAAGAGTTGTAGGACTTAGAGTCCAGAGGAAAGAGAACACGCAGATTATATAAAACTTCTGAGCTGTCTTAAGGGAACTAGTAGAACGTGAAATGGTTGGAGAAAGGACCAAAAAGGCAAAAGAGATTGGTCAGTATACTCATCTGGAAAGCTCTGCACCTGCTCACTACAGTCTATATTTTATACTTTTATTTAATCCTTTTTCTATCTTGGAGTTGACCGAATTTCCTATCTGAGGTTTGGGTATATGCTAGAGAACTCACAGCCGAATAAGCTGAGTCCTAGGAGAAGAGTTCTATGTAACACGCTCCTGGAGTGGAAAGTTGATGCATGTGGGGCTCAGCTCTGGATGACGGTAAGTAAGGGAGACTGGGGTCTGGGAGCCAGCAAATGGCTTGATCATATAAGCCTCTCTGTAGGAAACATCTGTGTGTGCATGTATATATACATATATATATATATATATATATATATATGTTTGCGTGTGTGTGTGTGTCTGTTTGTGTATGTCTACATACTAGTGTATTCTACTAGCAAGCTTCAACCCTGCTCTGCAGGATGGAAGGAAGAAGATCAAGCCATTGGCGTTGTTCACTGTGTTTGTGTGTGTCTGGCAGCACAGGAGTGGCTCTGTGTGCTGTTTCTAGTGTGTGTGCATGTGGAGGGGATGTGCTCACCCTCACTGCTGGCTGGAGCTGAGAGCATGAAAATTCAGTGACCCTGAAAATATGGACTGTGACAGGAGAAAAGAGCGTGGGCCCAAATTTATCTGTCTCAAAATATTTTACTAGAAATCTCAGTCTCTGAGCCAGATAAGCTAGAGAACCCTCATCACTGGAGATGTTTAGAGAAATATCTGTCAAGAATGGTATAGATGCAATTGATCTTACTTGGGGCAGAATGGACAAGCTAAATGAGGTCACTTCCAGCCTTATGATCTCATTAATCTCCATCATTTGGACCATTATTCATACTCTTGGAAATAAAAACGGCCGATGACAGAGCTGGACTTGCTCTGTCTGAAAGCAAGGAGGTTAAAGAGTGAGCTTGTGTCCTGGAGGAGACTCAAAAGGAGCTGCAGCTACCTGAAAACCAGGTACAGACCAGAGTGTCACTCTTGTCAGTAAATAAATGATGAGAAGAATAAAGGGAATGAGAAAAAAAATGTGGATCAGATGGTTCAGATTAGACATTTAGGAAAGTATTCAGCATTAGAAAAGCAGCGTAGCACTGCAGCAGGATTGCCAGAGCAATTGAAGAAAACTTTCATCCTTTGAGTGGTATTTAAAGCTCAGTAGGATAAATTTGCAGGTGCCCTGATCTATTATTGTCAATGGTCCTGCTTCATGTGGGAGCTGAACTGTATGACCTGCATCAATGCTTTACAACCAGCAGTTCTGTGGTTCTGTGACCTTTGACAGCTGCTTTGAATGGCACTGTTTGGGCAGGTCAGTTCCAGCAGTTTGTTAGCAGCATGGACACAGGCAGTCATGACTTAGCTGGGTAACTGATATGAGTGTGACTGGAGTTTTAGTACTTCTGTGTGATCAGTGCTGAGCTTCTCTGTTTCATCTTCAAGATGACCCTTTTCACAGCACTAAAAAATGGCATGATACTACTTCACAGCTCTTATATCTGAATCAGCAACGTTGAGTTTTCCTTAGGATACTATTATCAAAGGGAAGAGCCTGTACTGTGGACAACCCACGCCTTGTAACAAATATTATTTACAACAACTTAATAYTTTGTATTGAAATGAAGCTTTTAGTAGGATTTCTAACAAATGTGTTTGTGCAAAGGAAGTCCATGGCAGTTCAAAGCAGTTTAGTGAAAGAGCAAAACACCAGTAAAGAATCTTCAGGTATTAAAATTAAATGAAATATATTTTTTAATAAATCATCTTCCTCCACTGCTTATGGGCTTTGTCAGATATAAATCTACACATGCAGATGTGTAGATTTAAATAAGCTGTCTTTACAGGCAATAGGGACACATAAGCCCTGTGAGGGACTCATTTACACACACTAAAGTTAATATTTAAAAAGGTAGAAAGGAATTGTATCCATTATTTTCATTTTCCATAAAAGATCACTAAGGAAAGTAGCTTGGATGTATTTGCTCATATTGTAGGTGTCTCTGTATGCATAGATGCAGGATGAAGTAGAAGCCTTTGAAGCATTACAAAGCAGACAAAGTCAGCATAGCGTATGCAAGAAAAAGAGGCTCATGATGGGCTTCAGAATCCTGCAATCTTAAGAGCTGAGCTTCTAAAAAAAAAAGAAAACTTCCTGGCAATTTTCCCCACCCCTTTATAGCTGAGAGGTACTAGACAAGTTTCACAGGTGATTTCTGTTACTCACTGGTGCTTCTGAGTTTCCTAATCCATGATGCATGAAGCTTTCTTTAGCTGATGATGAGAGTTTAAAAATGGCAGGGATTTCCCCAGGTTTTATTTTTGGTTTTTGGATTTTTGTTTTGGTTTTTTTTTTTTTTTTTGTCTGGGGACATTTTTGGACAGCAAAATTATGCAATTCTACTAYTTCATATCCATTTTACTAGGCCATATAATTACTTGGAGCCGAAGGAGTGCCTAGTCTGATTTCCAAAAAGCTGCCTATTGAAATGAGATGGCTATTTAAGGAGGATATCAAGTAAATAAGTGTTCCAGAGCTTCAATAGCAGTTATGTACAGCATCCCAAATGAGCCTTTCAGTGCCTCTTGCATAACATTTTCCCTCCACCTCCACCATCATCAGAAGCCCATCAATCAAAAAAAGGAAAGGGTTGCTAGCTTGAAGATTTGGATACCATTAGGTGCAGTGAAACTGAATCTCCTCTCAACATGTCTAGAAGCTGAAGCTCAGATGTATGGAGAATTTTGATACCAAAATCTTAAACTTGTCCTGTGACTGTTTTAATGTGTCTCTGTTTATGTAACAGGCTGGCACATACTTTGAACTAGTCATCTGATCTGCATAGAGACAGATGGCAATTCATCACACCTATCTTAGACATACACATTTGGACAGGAGGGAAACCTTATGGAAATGCTTAACTCTTTACTGGCTCTAGCTCCTATTTATGTTCTTAATTCTAACTTTGGAAGTTGTCATTGAAATTGTGCCTGATATAATGACATGTCTGCACCATAAAATGCAACATGGTTTAATGTGGTATGCCTTTCTGAGGTGGATAGATCATATTATGTAGTGTTTTTCCATGGAAACAAAATATTTCAGGACAAAAAATACACTACCTTTGGAAATTATTCTTTCAAAAATAATAAAATTACTTCTTGATGCATGACAGCACATTAGTATAATTCATCATTGCTCTGTGATGTGAATACTTGTCAGCTGGACCATATGTTAGGGAACTGTGCTCCATGCCTCCCAGTGCTTCTGAACCTTACAGAAGCCCATAAAATGTTTTATTWGAAAAAAAGTTATAGGGTTGTCTTACCACAGGTGTCACTGAAAATATTAAGGACTTATTTCAATTTCTTTTGAAAAAGTTTTTTTATAGTGGAATCATCTGACTACATATAATATCTGCTGTATCTATTACTGTGAAACATTACCTGTGCAAGCAACCAGATACACCTTTGGAAATAAGACAGATAGGATCAACAACAGGTGAGATAAATTGCTTCCCGAGTTACACCCAGACATCTAAATTTAGCCAAAATAAAGTCCACAGTCATAGCTTTAAAAGAAGTAGCCAGATACATTTTAAATTTAAAATGGCAGAAATGGCATCAAAAGATAGTAAAAAATCCTATGTTAAATTATTTTTTGTACATGCCTCCCTATCTTTATTTGAAAAGAAGACCTATAATTGACTATAAGGCATAGTATGATATCATTTCCAGAATGATAGAATAGCAAGGAAGGCAAGGTGAATCATGTCACATGACACACACATTATAAAGAYATCTCCAGTTTGAAAGTAGTAATGCAGCTGTAGAAGGTGCTGATGAATCTGAACTGCTGTACATTCTTCATAATTTCCTATCAAAACCAATATATTGGCACTGAAAGAGGAAGAAAAAGAGATTATCAGTATGGTCAAGAAGAACAAACAGCTGTGTGTGAGAGGACAAAGAAAACACATGAAGCTGGTGATGCCTGGAGAGGCTACCTAGAACAGAGGCTAGACAGTGTTAAAGGAATAAAGTAGGTATTTATTAAAAGGCTTTCAAACGATACACCCTGGGCAAAGCATACACAAGAACCTGGCTGAGGCTACACCCAAGATGGATGACAGATCACATTTTCACACTTTATAAGTTTTGGTCCATTTACATATTGGGGTCAATTATCCAATTACAGCTTCAGGTTATGAAGTCCTATCCTCCCAGTTTGCTCTCCTCAATTCTTGTTTACACTTTTGGGCCTGAAGCTGCAACAGTGTCTTTGGTTCTTGGCTGGAAAAGGATTGTTTTGTCTGACTAAACTGTGAGGAGAACTTGCTAACACTTTATATGAAGGTTAGAGTTACACACTAATGCAGTACAGAATCTGGATAGTATAAAAGCTAAAACTTAAAGCATCAGTGGAAGTGAATGCTAATGCACATGCCAGGAGGATTTCTCTCAGCAACACACAGCATCTCTGCATGGCACCACAAGTTGAAAGGGCCAGCGTGCTACTAAATCCCTCAGCTTCCACCAGCACTTCTGTCTCCGAGATTGCCACAGCACACATGAACAACATCTCGCATTCCAGCTGGCTTGCCAAGCACAAATGGAACCAAAATGAACTGCAGGGGTTGTTACAACCTCTGTTACCTCTTCCTCCGGGATGCCTCTCAGTCTRGCAATGTAAATAGATGTCACTTTTAGACCTGGATGAATAAACTATTCTTTTTCTTTGCTTGGATGGCTGGGGWGGGGAAAAATAGTGAATCATTATAAAGATCCAGATGACTTAGTCTGACAGCAGCTACTAATCTATGTGTCCTTGGCAACAATGAGAGGAAATACATTACAGCTCATTTACACCAAATTTGATGCTTTAAATAAAAAATAAGCAAACACCATAAACACACAAGAAACCAACAAAGCAAGCTTTTATACAGACTATGACAAAGCTAATATATTTTAAGCATAATATTGCAATCTTAAATGTTGCAAATATAATAAATATGATAGTAAAAAATTACTTTGGAAAGGAGCTGGATATATTAAGCAGTCAGCCTTAAAAGAGACTTCTAATAKATAAGCTTATCAACTTGTGCTGTTATCTAAGCCTTTCTCATCTTTCTACTGGGAATACCTGCAAAGACTGAGATAATGTACTTGGAATCTAGCTAATTTTTATCTGCTGAAAACACGCTACTTCTTAGGGGTCAGCACTTCATATAAGAGGTCATGCATATATAGGATATATGTGCTTGTAAATATATAAATTTAAAAATATGTTTTTCACACCTCTTTGTGTGTTTTTAGACACAGTAAGTAAACCTATAATAGCTAATCAAGTATAATTTCATATTATTTGATTGGTGTATTTATATTCCTAACTTTTTGTTCACCTGGTTTTTCATAGCTAGTGGCTCCACATCTGTTTACCAGTATGATGTCTTATGGTAAAAGACATTTTTCCAAATAGGTCTTCTGCACAAAACTACTCTCTCAATTGTTTATTATTTAAATGTGACTTATCTTGAAATACAGTGCCATGATTTGCAGTGTAGAATACCTTTAGAAGAATTAAAGATTAGCATTATTACAGTCAATGCTATATTGCATTTACTTTTTTATTTTTAAGACAGCTTCTTACATATCTGATGTGAGTTCCAAGGAATTGAATATTCCTCCCTTTTTCCTTTTATAAAATTATTCATTATTTAAAAGCTTAATTATCTGGATGCTCATTTTGATAATCCTGTATAGGAACTTTATTTGCAGAGGCTGAATATGTCACATTATCTAAAAATCAGGCCCATTCTAAGATCAGTCCTTTTCTTACATGGTGATATTCTGAAAACACACATTGTCATAAGGTCTTTGAAAATTTAGTGTGATATTTAACATGCTTATTTAAACTTAGTATCCATATTGGTATTTGACTGCAAAACTGAAAGATTTTTACAACACAGTGAAAGGGATATTCACATTGTCCATTTAATGCAGCTGTAGGCTACTACCTCACAGAGGTACAATAGCAGAATCAGAATAGCAGGTTTTATGCCTCAAGTACTTACAACACAATAAAGGATTTTTCCACACTTATACATTCACAGAACTTTTGACAATGTTTTCAGATTAAAATTTCGCCTGGAATCAATGAACTACGAGTTATGAAAAACAAAATAGTTTTTATACCTAGCAGGAGACTTAATAAATATTTACATCAGCTTCACTTTCAGTAATTTATGTTGTAGGGATTGCAGTAATATGTAGATTGTTTCAGAATATCTTTTATCTTCACCTAAGACTAGCCATATATTTTAGTTTTCTTTTTATTGGTTACATAATTGCATAAAATACTTCTATTTTCAGTTCCCATCTGTACTTGATTACGCTCTGGATGGCATTTTAGAAACTCTTAGAAAACATGAATAATATTAAATATACTGAAATGACCTTGACTACAGAAATCTACCTGAAAGGAGCTTAGTTCACAGAAAAAACATGAAAAGATGGTCTTCAGTCATTGATTGGTGCATAAAGAAGACAAAGCTAATTAAATTCCCAAGTCGTAAAATGAAGTTTAACACTTATTTAGTAAAGTATGTAAATCAGATTACTATGAAATGTGATGAGTAAAAGTCTTTTCAAAATCACTTGCATTCATAATTTGATTAGCAAGTTCTAAACACACATAAACATACCAGAGTATATTTTTTGTTCAATATTAATTCATGAAAAATTAAAGTCATCAGCACTTAAAACATGATCTCTGAAGGAAAATTAAAAAAAAAATCAAAGCAAAACCAACTATTATTACATTTGGTTTCATATAATTAAGTTGATATTTTCTTTATTTGCACATCATAACACCCATTCTTTCACTGTTCTCAGGCTCTATAAACTGYATTTATTTAGTGCATCATTCAGTCTGACTGATGTTTTGTTTCTTCAGACCACAGCTGTACGTGACCAACAACAGCATAACTATCTGTACACCTGGAGARCTCAAACATGCTCAGTCCAATGGACAATTCCTGTGAATGTCAAATAAAGGGTATTCAAAGTAATATAGAATATTCATCTGCTAATTGCATTTGCGTATCTGTAGGCTTTAAGGGTGAATTATTCTCATTTTAGCAATTAATGAATTYAAAAGTGTCTGTATTTCTGAAAAAWTAACAACTTTTTTACAGCATGAGCTAGTCTGTTAAAAGTTGTAAGCTCTGTACACAGCCCTTGTAAATATATCCAGCTCTTTTTTATATAACTCCAGCTGATATAAGTTGGACTACCCTGAATTAAAAGCAAGGAGAATTTATTTTATAATCTAGGTATTCCAGCCTTGTGCATGAGCTGTTGCACTGAAGAAAATTACCTCATTAGGTAAATAATTACAATTCTGCCTTTGAGGTTAATTTCTCAGGAAACAAAAACAGTMTTAATAGCTCTCATGGATGCTGGTCATATTTTTTGTACATTTAGTAAAGCAACAATAAGAAATTTAAAAATATAAATTACAATTTTTATAATTTATTTTGTATTGTACCAKCCCTGAGAAGTCAGAGTGATGAAGCATTTTCACTAGCTTTTTGCAAATATAAAGTGCATATATGTAAATTAAAGTTTGACMTTAATAAGCTTCTAAAATGTGTTTGATTCTCTAATTTGTAGAGTTTTTAAAKGAGTTTTAAAAGTGTCAGTTTCTCATGCTGCCATTTTTAATTTTTGCCATATTAGGATCATAAKTTTAACGTTTTTTCTTTCTTATAGAGAAAAAACCTTAATGGATGATTCACCTACTTTTTGCTTTAGAACCCTAGTAATAAAARTTGTTGCCTTTCTAACCCTAGTAATAGAAGTTGTTGCCTTTCTAGGTCATTTGGCTTAAAAAAGACTGTCAAGGTCTTTCAAAAGAGATGGATCATCATTGTAAATCTTAATCACTACTCACTCTTTGTATGATGTATAAGGAAAGTTCAGCATCTCACAAAGTGAGAAGACACCAAAACTGAAAAGTGGGAGCTGCCATGGAAAGAAAAAATGTAAATTACACTTCCTAGAGGGAAATTAGATATTTTCTTTCACTTGAGGATCCTAATCTTTAAATTGATTTGATTTGGAATACTTGAACTGGGTTAGTCAAAACACGGGAGGACTTACAGGGGCTTCCACCATTATGAGTAGCACCTCTCCCTGTTAGAGCTGCATTCTGTTGTCCTGCATTCTGCTCCCTGCTTCTCTTCACATCAACAGCAATTATCCATCCTCTACTTCACCAGTAGAGATATAATTTATTAAGGGCTATAGCTTTTCCAGTCCTTTTTTTATCTTAATGTAACAGTATAGAGTAATCCAATCTCAGCCAAACACAAAAAAAAAAAAAAGCACCCATTAGGAACTGGAATGCACAAGAACAATAGAGAATAAATTACATTGAAAACATATTTATATTGAAAAAAGAGATGCTTACAGTTCCCAAGCCTAAAGTAATACACAGATAAAGCCACACTGGTGGAAAATATAAACTCTAATCTAAGCCCAGATGAACTAAAATAAGTATTGGAAACTCTATTTCCCCAAATTTAGGTTAAATCCCTCACCGATGAGCTATTTCTGTGTTTTAAAGAGGTTTAAATGATATCTGTGCTCTGAGAACTGCTGCTCCACAGGTAGTATCAACTTTCTGACACTGAGCACATTGGTGCTATTACRATTCTATCTGGAAGCATAAATTTAAGCTACATCTATTCTATTAAATTACAAAGTGTCAGGGACCATTCCCAGCACCATGATCCAATCAACTGAAGTGTTCAGTTTTCAGTGGCATCCCTAATAAAGCTAGGGCTTGGGCCAATTCCTACTTCTAACAACGATTTTTTTTGAAGTTTTCCTCTTTCAATGTCTGAGAGACTTTAACAGCAGGATTTAGGCCATTAAGCATCTAAGTCCAATTATGAGCACCAGTAGAAGACTACTATATACTGTACACTGCAATTTAATGGTTAATGCTTCAGCTAAGGTAACTGGGGAGCTTTCAAAAACAAAATTAAAATAATTATGGAATTAAGCAGCTTCACAAATAGGTTAGAGTTTCAGGAGTGAGCAAATCCAGACTCATGTCATCTAAGTCTCATTATCTTCTTCAGAGAGACTCCTGAAATTAGGATAAAAGTAATMTCCTCAAGTACTATTTTTTTTCCTCCACTACAATAGGAAACTACATTTTTGAGGTTAAACATAGAAGTTTCCCTTTAGTAAATTGAATGAATTAGTGATATTCTATTTCACAACAGTAAGCTCCCTGTTAACCTTCCTCTTATGTGGATTGCAAGTCTGAAAAGATTAATCTTATCTTATATACCATTTCCATTCATGGCTTCTCATTGAGCATTATGAGTAGATTMTTTTTTTGCATTTGTCTGCAGGGTATTATGTCATAATTCAATCTACAGCTTTAAAGCTATTTTCAGCTATTTTGCTTCTTTTTAGTYATATACTTTCCATGTTTCTAGCACATTTCTTCTGCCACCTCAGGAAGTCAGGTTGTTATTTCACTACTACCTTTATGTTCTATCAAGAAGCTAAATATGCTGTTATAAAGAAAATGAACCCATATATATAACAAAATTAGTGCATCACACTGACATTCTGTTTAAGACACAGAGCTCATAATCCAGCATTTCCTGCAGGGGTAAAAATCACTTGCAAGCAAATATTAGCCCAAGACACAGAGGATCCCTAGGAGTTGGAAATTCTGTTGTACTTGTAGCTGCTGTTTCAGTGTTCTTGAACTCATCTGCCATAAGAACTACACAGTCTCAGATTTCATTATTATTTTCTCATTTGTTCATTTCCATGTCATTTGGTCCAAGATGGAATTTAAAAATACTGAAAACATTTACAGTTTTGTTCATTTTGTGAGGGTTCCTATTTCAGCAATTTCATATCTCACTTTATAAACAAAAAAGCTGGCCTAAATTTGATCTTAAATTTTGTGCTAAGCATGGGCTGTTTTACTTTACAAAGAATAAGAGTTTTGAAGAAAAATTTAAGCCCTGTGATATTTGCTTGGAATATTATCTAATATTGAAAAAAATATTTCAATGAGGCTTTGGGATGTTTTTATACATATATTTTAAATGGCAAAACATTACTTGGAAAAGTTCTGTCTATAACCTTATTCTTATTAAGACTTTCTTCATGACACTGAAATAGTTTGTGTTTMATTCCTTTTAAAATTTGCCCAGTGCTGCTGAGATGGTTTATGTATTGATCAGACCTTGTTATTAAAAGGGTAAAGGCTGAACAAAAAAGTCAGAGTTCTACTACACAAACCTAAATTACAGATTCCTTMGCTGTGAAAAATATAAGAAACTCCTAGATAACAATAAAGGACTCCAGAAATTTTAAGGAAAAAAAAACCAAACTCATATGAATTATGTATGATTGAACTTCCATTTAAAATTACAGCCCAAATCTCTTCTGTACATCACCTCCACTTACAGAAAGGCATGAGAGGAACAAGAAAACCAAAGTGTATCTGGGAGGAAATCAGCCATTGCTTATAAAACATACATCTGGAAAGAAGCTTCCCCTCTTTTCAAGTTCCAAGGTAAGTATATAAATGATAATTTTTCCTGAATTAATGTTTCCTACTTGTTGCTGACCCAGTACTKGCTTTCAGCTTATAAAATCCCAAACTTGCTTTTCTCTGTTTGTCATATATCTCACTTCAGATGCAAATACATGTATAAAGACTAGACCTAAAATAATGAGAACACAAACAGCATGCTACAGCTGTCACAAGGCCTTCTGGCAGCAATAAGGCATTCTTACARTCAGGAATTTTATATTTGTCTTTTGCAAAAAATGTAATTTTTTAAATATAAATTCTTCCCAAAGCATATCTAATCACTGTGTATAGAAAAAATCCCAACAAATACTGGTTTTGATGATCTCAACAATTTTTGCACAGATATTCTAAGTTTCCATAGAGGTTCCTTCCAACAAAATAACAAGTAAAGGATTTCTGTTTAATGTGCTTCTAGAATGATGTGTGTGTGTGTTTGTGTGTACACATATATAAATATGTATATGTACATGTATATCTACATAGAATTGGTTATCAGGGTTTTTTATATTGTTTATAACAATCATTTCCTCTGGTTTTTTCATATCCAGTAGTTCTGTAAAAAGTTTACTCTCTTCTATGCTATGCTATCAAATGCTAATGTAAGTTATGATATGAAGTTAGTTTTTCTTTAAAAATTGTTTTTGTTAGTTTTATTACACTTTAAGAGATGGACATCACAACTAATTTTAACTTCTATTAAACAAGAAAAACCTGTAAAGATTAGGCAGACACTCTGAGGCATYAAAACAGACTGACAGTGTTTTCCAAAAAAATCTTGTCCTGTGATTAATGATCCCCTTGCACACAAATGCTTGTTTTGTCCAGATATATCATGTATCTAAAGTTTAATATKGAATTTCAAAAAATAGTGTTTACTTCCAGGAGACCTTTGGGAACAATAGCAACCTTCAAAGGCATCCCTGAATTATTTTGTTGTCATCTATAATAAGTGTTATTACTGGTTTATTTGTCAAGTTAATGCAAGTTGTTGTAAATATTATTTCAGTCTTACGTGCCTAAACTAATTTCTCATGTAAATACTTTTAATAGTAGCATTTTATACTTGGCTTTTTATCTCATAATGCAATGGTAAGATAGGACTAAKTTATTCAAAACTTCTGAAGTCATCTTCTGTCTTCAACCTAAACCTTAAAGAGAAAGACATATACTGCAGAMAATAAATCTCCCTTCACATTCTTTGTTGTTCCTTGGTAAACAYAACTTTGTGTAGAGTATCTACCACAGAGAAGTGACAGTAGGCAAGGACGAGGCACCTTCATAAAGAGAATATAAAAACCTTTTATCTAGAGACTGAAGATATGTTACACCTCTGTACCATGAAAAACTACAGTGTATGTCAACACAGAAAATGAATTCTTTGAAAGATTTTGTTGTTTGTAATTTCCACATTTCTTACATAGATATCAGTATTTCCTGAATTCTTTTCTTATGGTTCAGTTAGAACTCAGATGGTTACGTAACTTTGAGAATAAATGTAAAAGTTCAACTTTCATGCATGTGGAGTTCTTGGCCTTGACAATGACTAAAACTACCAGTTTCCATCTAGAATTTGTATTACTCAATATATGTATTTAAATTTTTTATAGCTGTTACAAGAATAACCCTGATGTCCTTCTGCATGTGTAGAGCTAATTGAAACTGAACTTTGGGCACTAGAAATGAAAGGGGAATGACTTTCCYAGATTATGTGAATAAAATGCTTATATTCTGTTACTCTTTAATATATTTTAAGAAATATAAGTTTAATTTTCTATATGGCAAAAAAAAAGCCTWTCTCTGAGAACATTTTAACTTAGAGCAGAGAAAAATAAACCCTTTTATATGGCATACTTGAGAGAAGAGTCTGCTTACCGCCTAGTGAGGCTAAAAGTGTTCTATGTGTTCTGGTAATTGTTTTCATCTTGATAGCCAGGATGGCTTTTAACAAAAAGAGCAGTCAGTGAATGAATCTATAAAATCTATGTCATCTTTAGTGAGTTGATTATGAATGACTTTTAGCTGTTGTAGAATTATATWTGAGTATATACCGTAGTCTTGGTTTGAAAAGACAGGTGTCTGCTTAGGAAGGCAGGAGCCTCTCCTGAAATGGAAACTGTAAACCCTCTCCCTCAGAATTTTTATAAATTTGAAATATAGGGGGCTCTCAGGCAAAGATGTAGGAGCAGGAATAACAGTTCTTTATTAGGGAAGAAAATAAAAAATAAAATAAACAATGCAGTAATACAAAACAACTCTGACAAAGTCAGAATATGACCTGACACCCTGTTAGTCAGGGTGTTGGTAGCAGTCCAATGGGAATTGYGGCTGTATTCCTCCTGGAGAGGCAAATGTTGTTCTGTTGAAGCAGTGATGCTGTAGAAGGGTGGAGTTTTCCTCTGAAGATCCAGTGGAAAAGGCAGCTGCTCCTCTGGGAATCCAGTGGAAAGGCTRTTCTGGTGTCTCAAAATCTCAGATTATACCCAGTTAGGATGCTTGGCTCCTCCCCCTGGGTGKGGCATCTCACAATGGGATGCTGTAATTTTATCAGKCAYGCAGTGRCATTCAATAGCCCATTAACAGCAGATGTCTCCCCAGAGGGAGGATTRGTTKGTGGAGGAGATAAAGAAAACTGCCCAATTAACAGAAGATAACTGCCACACCTCTAACAGATGGCAAATAGAATACACACATTGCCTTGTAATCTAAGACAACAGTCTGAATGCTACTGTTTGCAAAAGACTCAAAGAGGTGAAAATGGCATTTTGAAATATCTGTTCACATGGCAAAATTTATGTCTTTTTAAATGYAAAACTATACATTAGTTTACTATACTTTAGCATTACTGAAATATGCCCCAAACAAATAAAAGAAATGCTCAGAACAGCCCAGAGCATTCCCTTGAGCATTCGTCTGAGGTACAGAAAAATTAGAACGAAGGTTCAGGCTTGCTCAATGTTTTGCCTCTGGCCTTGAAAATCTCTGAGTGCTCTGCACTCTCCAAGTTATTTCTGTTTCATTTCTGCTACTTCCTAACAGTCACATTGGCTATTCTGGAACTTCATTATTCATTATCCTGGGTTTAAAACTACAATGTGTGAAGGCCTTGTTTTAACCTTTTACCTGAATCAGACATATAAAATATTTAAGGAAAAKAATGTTTTTAAGTGAGTTAAACACTGAATGAATAATCAGGTTAGGATGGATTTGTCTGTTTCTCTAGTCAGAACTTGCAAAAGGAAAAAAGCCCCAAATCTYTGAAACTATTGATAACACAAAACTGATTTTAAAACTAGTATTCTTCAAGGACTGAATGTCCTAGTTCTAATAAAATATATTAGAGGGAGAGAGACTGAGTCAAACGATGGTAGTGCTTGTCAATAGGGAAGGGAAGGGAAGGGAAGGGAAGGGAAGGGAAGG
>JACDOX010000019.1:4953602-4976555 GCA_014549065.1 Cardinalis cardinalis
CACACCTCCCCTCAAAAATCCCATCAACCAAATATCAAAGCATTATGTTCCCATTTGTAAGAATTAATTATTTTTTTCATATTTTTATTACATCCTTACTTACGAAACAACTTACATCTCACTTACTTTTCACTGAAWTAGTTTTCATCTCTTCCAATCTGCAAAGTTGTTTTCCAAGACAGCCTCAAGTTTTAATCTTAATATGCCCTTTATTACTTTTGTTTTAACAATCTTTATAATTTTTKTGATTTATGTATATGTATATAATTTCATACCAATTAAATTTAATATCAATTGATCCACCAACTCTTACTTCCTTTCATGCTATTTTTAATCATCTAATTTCTTTAAAAATATATTGCATTAACAATCACAAGTGTCCTTCAAGAAAACATTACAGTCTAGGATATTTTTAAGGGCATATGTCATCAGAAGGTTCTGTGATTTTTTTCTTTCATTTCCCACACTGAAATGTGGGGTTTAAAGCTACTTTAAATTCAGCTGTCTCATTTTCTTTTTGCCTGTATTTCTCATGGACAAATGCTGTAAGAAAAGAAACCCCCTGTTGTCCAGTGTTCACTGACTGCTKGTGAACGTTCTCCCTATTTTGCCACTGGTATCACCTCTGTGCAGCATTCAAGATTGACTAGTTCTGATAATGTCGTAAAAGTGTGAGTATGTTTTATTTCTTTATAACATCAACAGAGCTGTTCAAGGATAGTAAATGGCAATTTATAAACAAAGTGTTAATTCATTATCAAAACAAAAATCTCATTAAACAGTAATTAAGTCCAAGGTAATATGTCTTTGTTACTCTTCATCAAGGACTCCTTGTCTGACAGCAATGAAATGAAAACCCAGCCAAAAATCTTTGAGCTTTAATTAATAATTGGGTTGTGAATCTAAAAGACAGTGGAAGTCTAAAAGCCAGCCTCCTATCCAGTAAATCAACAGCCTGACTTTTAAAATATTTTTTAGATCTTAATATGTTCCAGAAAGAAACCCATTAGCACACTTGAAAAAAGAACTATTATTAAGCCATTAGCAGTGCAGCTCTGACTGAACATCTCATTGSTCTGTGATTTAGTGTCTTATACACCTATGAAAGCTACCTTCAAACCCTATATTAAAAAAATAGAAAAAAGAAAATTCATTATAGAAAGGCAAAACTAATATATTTTAAAAGGCCAGGAAAAACTAACATGTAAGAAACACTCAAGTAAGAAGAAAAATAATATTTATTATTACTGAAAATTTCTTAGCATTTATAAGAAGAGAGGGGGAAAAATTTATTYATGCAACATTGTAGTTCTTGAGGTCAATGAAAAGAGACATGAAGCTTAGTATTAGCACTACCATTCCAGAAAATATGATGAGGATCTGTCATAAAGCATATCAGGCTTTGGTTCCAGGTCATGAGCATGATGTCTCCTGAAATTTTTCTAGAATCAATAATTTTACATCTAGAGGMATTTTTTATGCTGTATTTACAGAATTTTCACTAGCTTCTGATCAAGATTTCTCCAAAATTTAATGTAATTATAGAAGCCAAAGTGTTCTCATGGCATAGTTTGAAGAGCAAAACTATTCTTCACATACATGTACTCAGTATCTTGGGGAACTTTACACTTCCTTAGGTAYCCAAAGCCTGGTTTCAAGTTAGGTTTCCAAGTTAGGCAGATCAGACTATCTGGTGCACCTTTTTWAAGACAAGATTTCTATATAAGTGTCTTCAAAGCCCTTTACTGTATTTAGAAATTCTGCTRATTGATGTAGTCTTTCCTGAATATGTGTGACCCAAACTGTAAATGGTAAYATCTACATAGATCTCACCAATGATATCTCTCTACTGAAGAGAGATATCTGAAATGCTTCTACTCATAGATGTCTTGAAATGTCTTCTTTACTATCCACATTCTATGAAACTTCTGTGACTGGCAACAATAGAGGGGAATATGGAAAACAGCCCATATCTTGATCATTAAAATAGCATCAATGAGGCATAAAAGCAGACTGCCTGAATAAAAAAAAATTGCAAAGGATTTCAACAGAGGCTTGAATGAGATTTTCATATGTGAAAATATATATGCAAATAATATGAAAGTACATAATTTGAAAATATAAGAACGGCAAATGTAAGTAAGACTAAAGTTGATGGTGTCCACCACAATGTTCATGGAAGCAGGAAGTTGCAGATGATGAGGAAAGCTGTGAATATAAAGAATAAAATAAAAATAAACATTAAAATAATAATAAATTTTTATAGCATCTATCTAAACTTCAACTTAGAGTCACCATTGTTAAACAGATTTTCATCATTCTACTAAAGAAGTACTTAGATACAGAATTATCAGTCATTTATCAGTGTATTTTTTGGCTTCAATACATCATTAAATCTTTCTTACTGTTCAGTTCAAAGAGTTAAATTGAAGCATCTGCATTAAGAAGAATGATATTTGCCTTTCAAGAAAAAAAAAGTGGAAAAGAGAAGGGAAGAAAAAAGAAATGTAGACGTTGTAAAGGAAACATTTGAAAATGTGGTTTTATATTTAGGATAAAGAAACAAAAGTCAAACAGCTTTATTTTTGCAACATTACAGAACAAAAACTTATGAACAGTTATTGCACTGGGAACAAAAGAATCCTTTAAACTATGTCTTCAATAATTTGTCACCAGTGTTTCAACTAACAAATTTAATAATGGGCTCTCAAGGGTATGTTATATATTAAAAAATCAGAATCATTACAATTGGTATATGTCAAAAAAAAGAAGAATAATGAAACATAAGAGTAAACAGAAAAGTCAACAGTGTGTCAATGATAAGTCAATAAAGCTCCACTTTTTTCAAATGCAAATGGACTGTCTGTGTAAAAGAGAGATYGCACATGGTGACTTAAGAGTCAGAGGTAGATTTATGGGGAAATTAATATCGTCAACATTATTGAACACAGACCTCCACCTTAACTTCACATGCCAAGAAATTTTATTTTCAAACCTGACCTCTAAAGCCTGTTGGGACTTCACCAATGACGTCTTCACATGCCAAGAAATTTTATTTTCAAACCTGACCTCTAAAGCCTGTTGGGACTTCACCAATGACGTCTTCCTTGTACAGTCTAGGTGAGGCTTAGTGGAATGTGGCAGCTTTTCAAATTACAGACTATGATATTTCAATCATCYCCAGCATCATATTTAATATCCTGGGCTTTTGCAGCAGTATTCAGATGTCTGTTCAGGAACTGGGTGAATATTATTTCCTGACCTGAGTGATAATCATAAATATAAACATTACTTGAATCCCTTCTATATGGAAGTCAGCTTTGAAAGATGAGCACATCRGTAGCCAAGAATATATTCAGATTCACACAAAGCTTCTCTGACATCAACTACTAGATCTGACAGCAATAAAAAGGCATAAACAGATGTCCTCAAGCATCTTTTAATGAGCAGATCAAATATCTCAGTGTCAAAGAGGGTGCTCATTTGTCTTCACTGAAAATAAGCTCAGTAAAATTAATTTTAGTATGCAAATTAAATTGGCTTATTTTGTTTGTTTGTTTGTTTGTTTGTTTCTTCAGATTAGTTTTTTGTTTGGTTTTGGTTTTTTTTTGTTTATTTGATTGTTTTTGTTTTATTTACCTTCTAATGACAATTTAAAAGTGATACTAAAATAAATGTAAGATAGATGAACAAAGGTAGGTAGGTAGGTTTGTGTGTGTATACATGTAAGTATAGTAGACCATGGTAATAAAACAAACTTGTCTGCAGATTTTTAGAAATATTGGAATAACTGTTAGATATTTTTACCATGCCAATGATATAATTAATTTATCTGGACAGGCAGAAGGATTTGGAGTGAACTCTAGCATCAGTCATTTTAGTTTTGCCTCAGTGAACTTTAAAAAGGAGCTTTGACAGTGCTAACCATCTTGAAATTTAAACTTTATTCTCAACATATTTTTTATGGGARAAGAGGAAACATGTCTTGTACATTAAGACAAGAATCTATTGTTAGCATAATTGAAATCTTATTAGTTTGATCAAAGCATCTTTATTAGTTGCAATACAATTGCACAAAAAAAGAAAGTCTGCTTCTATACAGAGGTTCAATAGCAGTAATAATACAATTTAAATTGTTATACACACATGTTTTCTACCTMTTTTTCTAATGTTTTGCTCACCCATCCAGTGCTCTTCTAGGTACTGAAATAATTTTCTTCTGGCAATGGTGGTGGGATATATCATAACAGGGTGTCAGCATCTGTGGTCTTACACTGGGAGCAATATGATAATGGAGTTGATGATTTCCTCACTTCACATCTAGATCCTCTTATGGTTATTTTTTTAGCATGCTTTTATATCTTTGTTTCTAGCTGGTCTGCACTCCCATGTAACAACAGAATTTAATTTGTCTTTTGAGGGTGTTGGATATTATTTCTTTGTTTTCTTTCTCACTCCCAAAGCTAGCTTTGTCTAGCTCCAGGTCTCTATTTCTCTAATTGAGCATTGGTACACACATTATAGGCCTGGAGTTGGTTACCAATTTTAGGCCTGTGCCCCTTTTCCCACCATTCCTATATTTCTGTACTTTCCTAAGTAACCTTCTGGATCTCCACTTCTCAACACCTCCATTATCATATCAGGCTTTCTTTATTCATAATAAATCATTATGGAATTTGATAATTTTTAAGGTCCCTTCCAACCCAACCCATTCTTCCATTCTAGGATTCTACAAGCCTATGAGTCTATGATTATGGTGCTGTTATATTAATGCCACACAGCAAAAGAAAACTGAAACCAAGAAGCCATTACCAATTAGTCTTTTTGAAAAGCAGCTGTCACAGCTAAACAAAATAAAGCAGAGGTTCAGGTAGGTCTAGTTCAGAGAAGACAAACTTAACAAGCCTCTGTTTTGAAGCCCTGCATATATGTTGAAAAGTCTGCATCATGTTACCTGCAATTACAATATTGTTTCATGGGTCTAAGTGATTACACAAGCCAAAAGGACATGAAGGAAAGTAGAATTAGGAAAAAAAGTTTAAAAAAAAGTGAWAAAAAAARGAAAAAATATAAAAGCAAGATCTGTATGTAAAAGATGATGTATTTTTTATTACTTAAAAATTTATTATTTAGTTTTTCATGGCTTTTCAATATATAAACATAGAATGATAGAATGGTTTGTGTTGAAAGAGACTTTAAAGCTCATGAAGCTCCAGCTCCCCTGCCATGTGCAGGGACACCTTCCACTAGGTTGGGTTGCAATGGATGAACAACTGGCTCACAGGTCAGGCACAAAGGCTARCAGTGAATGGGGTGACATCAGACTGCTCACTGTCACTAATGGGGTTCATACTTGGCCCTGTGYTCTTTAGCATCTGTTAAATAACTTGGATGCAGGGCTGGAAGGGATACTCAGCAAATTTGGAGTACAAAACTGGGAGAAGCTGTTGAATCTCTCCAAGGCAGAGACGCCCTGCMGAGAGACCCCAACAAATCAGAGCACTGGACAATCACAAATTGTATGAAGTTCAACAAGGGAAAGTGTCAGATTCTGTATTTCATACTATTTATGCAGCCAGCCAGCCAAAGCCAGATTGTTCAGTAGCTCAGGACTAGTCACTCTTTCACTCTTTTTTTTTTTTTTTTTGTGAAATCTTGGGCTAAACAGAAGGTTTTAAACTTCTGAAAGACATGACTCATAAAATTCTGAACCTAGGATCAAGGTAGGTTGTATCATGCAGATCAAATCAACAATAATCATGGAAGTGAAAACTTACTTGAATTCTTCCTATTCTAAACCTAAAAATAGTTAAATTATAGCAGAATCAATAGAATTGATTCAGGTTCTTTATTTAAGTTACTTGGCATTTGCTGAACAACAGCTCTGCAAAAAATTCACAACATTTTTCCATATTAAAGGTAATGGATTTTATTATCTGATGTACTTCCTCCCTGTGATTTGTGTTCTGTCTTGTTGACTGTGATCATGCTGCCAAAACAAATTTTTATCTGCTTTTTCCTTGGAATGGAAAGTTGGTAAACATATAAATATATGATATTTTATCTATATGTAATATACATATAGATATATTTAGGTTCCAGTTTCAATCTCCCTTTAGCTGTAATGACACGCTAAAAGGTAACCAGCTGTGAAGGCATCAGTGGGGAGGAAATCAATGATTTGGTGCTCAGCAGTTCCCTACCAAATGCTGAACTATTGACTGACTWCCAATCAATTGCTACATTGCTCCTACTGAGTCCCATAATGTAAATAAAGCACATGGCTCAGAGGAAAAGGCAGCAGGCTTCATAACAAAACTGAATGGAACATTAAAGAATATAAAGGAAAGGGAGGGTAGATTCTAATGAAAGAACAGAACAAAGTGGGCAGAGTGTAAAACAAGGCCAGAAAGTTTCATTTCAATGTGTACGTGTAATTGGTCAAAATTGGTTCTTAAAGACAAGGAATTGCACAAATAGAGAAGGATGCTGAACTAATTTTGGGGTACTGCTATTCTCCCTTACGTTCTCTKCTTCTCAAATAAACTCCCAAATTTTCAGGAAATCTTTTGCATTCCATTTTCAGTGACACACAGTAATAAGTGAAATATGAGAAAACAGAAAAAAAACAAAAGGAAACAACTGATCACTTGGGGAGGTAGCACTGGAGAAAATGGTAGTCTCAAGTTTGTATAGCATAGGTTCAGTTCMTTGCTTCACCACTGAGTCTTACTGTAATGGTGAAATTCAATCTGTGTACCTCWGTTCACTCTCTTAATGGAGGGATAATAGTACATTCATACTTCTCAGGAGTGCTGAGAAGATTAATAAATGCAATTAATGGCTGTGAAGTCCATAGACAGTTTGATGTTAAGATCATGTTAAACCTCTGTATAAGTGTTAAGAAGTAGGTGAAATAAACTTCTTAGAGGTTTTCTAACCTTTTAAATACGTACTGTCTGAAGGGTGGAAAGTGCAGGTAGTTTTCATTGGCTTCAGACAGAGTATAACCATGAGCAACATGGTTATCTGAAAACCAAGCTATGCTGTTAAGTGCTGTCTGATTTCTGGTTAGATGTGCTTTTAACACAAATCCCTGTCAGGCCTCGCTTACTTGTGCCATGCTTTCACTTTAAAATGCTGTCTATATTATTTATTTTCATTGCTAAAGGACAGCAGTATGTGATCAATAAAAGAAGGCTCGCCATGTTAATTACCATCACTTTCCCTACAAATATGTAAACTTTCAGACTCATAATCTCACTGATTACCATCTCTGGACAATTCRGGAAATTGGAATGAAATAGACATACCCTACTTTTAAAAACAATAAAACAGGTAGAAYGGATACATTATTAAAATGAGACATGTTGTATCTTGGTGCTTGCTTCAAAGATAAGCATTGGTACATGTTTATCTTTGTTCTGTTGATACAGCGTGTGTCAGATAAGGCACTTTGTCTTATTCCTATTAGTAATTTTCTAAAGTTATCTCATGACTAAGCATAACAGAGGTCATTTCTGTTTCTCACCTGCTTCAAATTTCACTAGGACATCAGCTCGTCACTAAATTTCTTTCCAGTGCTGCAGCCCTTCCCCTGTAACCCTTCATCTATTTGGACATCTGCCAAGGTTTGCCTGAGAGGAGCAGATCAGTTATGAAAGATCTCTGGGGCAAAAACCAGCCGAGTGAATGGAAAGAATTTCTGAACTATATTGGAAGGCTAACAAGTTAGGAAGAACCCACTTGGGAATTGAACAAAATCTTGATAATGAGATCAAAATTGAGCTTTTTTACAGACATTTAAAATGAGAGACAGCCAAAGACGAAATCCTATCTATTCCTCAGAGGCGTGAATGTTTACTACTGGAAGTAAGAGCAGAGTCCAGTCTTCACTCATATTAATCCTTTTCTTTCTAGTGTCTTTTGCATCTWATTACCTTAGAGAGCTATTCACCAAGGAGAGATTATGAAAATTTCTTTCCTATGGAAAAAATAATTACAGGATCACAGAATCATCCATGCTGATAGGAATTTCAACAGATCTTAACTCCAACTTCCTTCTTAAAGCCTAATCAATCTAAACAAGTTTCTCAGGGCTTTTGAGTTGGTCATGAAAATCTCCAAGGAGGAGGYCTGCATAATCTTTCCATTCAACCTCTTGCATCGCTCAACTGTCCTCGCAAAGGAAAATTTACCTTATACTCAGTCTGGTATTAGGCAGTGTCCATCTTCACTATATCTCCTGTGCCTTTCAGCACCAGGCTCATATTTTACTCATTAAGAATTTGTCTATTAATGTAGTAATAGAAGATCAAGCCCTTGATGCATCTCAAGCYGCAAATGACAACTCTGCATGAGTCTGGCTTTCCAAGCAACACTTTCTCACACTCAGACAGGGATTCTAAATTCTTCCTTTGTAGCCTGTTCCTGCTTCCATGCTTTTTTCTTTGTATTGGAACTCCACGGTTTACCCATTTAGCTAAGACAGTTTTTGCAGAGTTCACTTGTTTTCCTGAGTTTCAAGATGGACCATTCTAGTGCAGCTTGCATCTCTTATCTGATGAATCCCAGAACAATACTCCCTTGCTGGAATACATCTTCCTGCCATTCATACCATAAAAATTAAACATGTAATTCATATTTTCTCATTAGTAGAAAGAGAATAATGTTTACAGGACGATTTATCCCTCTTTTAGATAGCTTTCTAATATTAATATGATCCTGGACAGAGCTTAGTTAARCGTATTAGAAATGACTTTTTACTTTCAGGTTATTAGACAAGATCATCTCCAAGTCTTTTTTTTTTTTTAAGATATTGTACTGCCTTTTTTTTTCCTCTGATGACTTAGATGAATGACTAGGGAATGCGACAGAAGTAGAAGATGTACCCTTTCTTTGCCTGTTTAGAAGAATATAGTTCAGGTGTGGACGACAAAGATTAGGTTTCTTTTAGGTCTGGCACTTCTGAATGTTACAGCTAATATCTGTGACAAATTTAATGTGGCAACACAGAACACTGTGACCRGACAAATTTTCAAGCGTCTCAACTATTTTACAACCCAGAAATTCTCCATCACTTATGGGGTGACATTTCACAGCCTGTTGGCTTGTCAGGGTCACTAGGCTACATGCAGTTCTCTAAAGAAAAATCATTGAGCACCCTCAGAGAAGGGAGTGTCCCCTAAGTGAGAAAGACAGTGGCAAAGTTACTCATTTCTTTTGTGGAATACTTCGCATCAAGTGTGGATATTCACATTGCAGTAGACTACATCTTGATCAGTTTTCTCTAAAAAGAGCRAATCTTTAGTAAATGTTGACAGAGGAACTTAGGATGTGAAATGAATCTCATCTTACCAAAGATGCTGGAAATATGTCACAGCATTCCATAAAAGGCCCTGACTCAGTTCATCCACTATAAAGGGAATCTAGGATGACAGGCTTTGATTGCATAGAAACACGTTGCAGAAAGCTCATATTACAAAAGATTAATCCAAACCTTGCTGATGATTATTCCATCCCATAGTATCAATAAACATAAATAATCTGAAGCTTTTGTGCAAATGAAACACTTATGTAGACAATTACTCTAAGATAAACATGGAAATTTACTGTGAGAAAAGTGAGTGACCATTACAAATGTTTCTTAGTAAATAATCCACTTCCATATTTTCTCAATGAACACTAATAAAAGTCTGATGAACTTGTTCTTACCAAGAAAATTCCAATTAGATAATCTGCATTGACATTGACTAGGTTGTCCATTACATAACAGACGRAAAACAAACTGAAGAGGCCACAGTATTAGGAAATATAGTGAAGTGTGCTGTTGTTTCAGACTGAGTAATAGATATAAGAATCAYCTAACTAGTTTGAAGAATTAACACTTATTTGACAGATGACAAGGTGTATATTTGAAAATATTATTTCCTCTTCAAATACATTCTTATAACCTCCTCATTTATCTTCAAAAGCTTTTTTAATCCCCTCAAGACTAATTTGTTTAATAATAATAAATGATTTGATTATCAGTAGTAATACTTCTTATAATTTTTCTTATTGAGGTGTTGATTTAGGGCTGTTCAAATGTATTGAAAATTTCCCTAAGCAGGAAAAAAAAAGTATTTGTTATGAATTATCTTCACTTTTTAAAAAAACTTTTCCAATATTGGTAGCATCATAACTTTTGCTATGATAGATGACCTGCTATTCTAACTCTCCTCAATTTCTAGGTCACAGGAGAACATATAGTTCCTTATAGTCTTCCTAAGGTGTAACAGAATTTTCTTTTAAAATGTAGTCTTGGTGTAATTATACATTTAAAAAGAGGGTTAAAAAAGACCTGGCATAACATAGAAACTGTTTCAGAATGGGCTATGAACTGTGTCAATGCAGAGACAATTCTCCATTTACTGAACATAAAGTCTTTGAACAGATCTAGCTAAATTTACAATGGCTCTAAATAAAATACAAGGACTTTTTTCAAACTCAAAATTTATTCTACCAAATCAAGTCCATTGAATCTAGACTGCAGATGTGGATGAGATATAGTAGAAATTAACTGCTTTTGGATTACCCTGCACAAAAAAGTCAGAGATTACAGAGCAATGAGGGGCTATCTGCTAGAAGCAAACATTCAATTTGCACTACTTTGTGAGTCCATTTCAGCAAAAAAAAAACCCTGTCATTTAGTTAGCTCTCTATCTGAATGCTCCAACAGGTACAGATGGGATTGAGCAAAAAGCACTTTCTCTAATACAGAAGATGTACCATCCAAAGCTTTCAAGCAGGGAACTGACATTTGATTAATTTGGTACCAAATATCACTACAAGCAGTGTAAAATGAAACTGTGATATATTATGAAAAGAGCAACTCGATGGTATAAGCATAAGAGCTTATTTGTCAGAGCTGTGCTACACTCTTACATCAGATAGGACTTGATCCAAAG
Source organism: Cardinalis cardinalis (assembly GCA_014549065.1). Classification (NCBI taxonomy): domain Eukaryota; kingdom Metazoa; phylum Chordata; class Aves; order Passeriformes; family Cardinalidae; genus Cardinalis; species Cardinalis cardinalis. The sequence goes on from JACDOX010000019.1 coordinate 4,964,552, forward strand.
GCTCTACAAAAGTGGAAAATAGAACTTTCTTTTTCTTACCTTTTATGCAATAAAATTACTTGTTATTTACAGAATATAATAGTAAAAATTATTTAAATCACATAAAACTCTATTAAGTACATCAATAAAGAAAGAAAAAAGCATTTTATACTGCTAATAGGTTACAGGTATAGAGAAAAGAAAATGTTAGAAAATATTTCTTCTGTCTCATGTTACAGAGAAAAATATATGCGGCTGCCTAAAGTCTTTGGTTGCCAATATCACTAGTGATGCTTCCAAAAATTCACTGAATTTATTCAGTCAATTTGAAGTTGGAAAGAACTAGGATTCACTGAAACTTTTCTGCTGTTTGGCTGGAAAAAGAGCACAGCTGCTTTGATYACACATGATGGTGCCATGACTACTTGGCAGAAATTCTTCTTTTACCCCATCCAAAGTTGATCGAAGAAAAACTCCCAATGGATCAGGGTAAAAGTCAGATGATGTTGTACACACATGAGTATTACACTTTAAACACACTTCTATGAAAGATTTTGTGACAAGGCAGTATTTACACATCTGTCTGTATCCCCCAAACCAACCAACAAATACTTAGCAAGCTCATTTACTTAGATGAATAAAATAGAATTTATAATGTCTTCAACATATTGATAAGCTGCTGACAACAGAAGTTTACAAGAAAAATAAAAAATAGTATTCTATTATTTAATGATCATCAATATTCATTCAGTAAACAGAATGAAAACAATGAAACAAAATGAACAATGAAAAAGAAAATTTATACAGAACAAAAATAAGATAGATTATTTCGAGTAGAGTGGTGCAAAAATCTATCTTATATCAGATTCTCTAAAGAGAAATATTCCAGACTGAAATGCATATTTTCATCTGCATGATTTCAGGAAAATTCATCAAAAAAGAAAAAGGTTCAAGGGAATTCAGCATTTAAATGGTTAATTTATAACCACAATAGAAATTAATTTCCTCTCAGAATGAAAACCTGTGACTAAATAGAAAAATGACAGAGAAGATTGAAATAGTGAGTGATAATCCTAACTTAATTAATTGTTAAAAGCTTAAGTCAGTCTTTAAATAATACATATACATTAAAATCAAAAACAAAAAAGAATGTAGAAATGTGAAGTAATTATTTTGTTTTAATTATTGATCCAAATTGGTCACCCATCCAGCTCTGGGCAAGCCACTATTTTCCTGCCGGCAAAAATGAGAGATTACAGCCATAATGTTTCCTTTTTGCCTACCCCATAAAGATATTTTGGAATCAAACGCCTAATAAAGACACTTCTGTTCAATCTTACAATTAAAACTCYTTTTAAAAATCTCTTGAGTGCATGGCAGCAAAAGTTTAAAGGCTCAGTCTTGCAGACCTTGCTGAATAATGCAGAGGCTGCTGTAGCCCCTTTGAAGTTAGCATGACCACCTGAATGAGTAATAGCCCTGGAACAACTCCTAAAGGCTAATTCTGTTGGCTTTTCTTAGTTACATGAATCAGAAAACAGTTTTACTTGCAAGGTACTAGGAGTGATTCAGTCATTAGTGAAAAGAATTTCAAACATTTTGTTCAAAGAAATGGACAGTCAGCCTGCAGAATTGTGAACTATTATTAACAATTATTGTTCTCTCTTGGAAAGTACTCCCATTCCATTGCTGCAAAACAAAATGAGGCTGCTAGAAAAGCTAACAGACATCTGATAACATCTCATATCTTCTTTTACTTTAAGGAAAGCCATTTCATCTTTGCTGGTGAACAGCATAAGATCTATTTTCAGTACAAAGATATAAAGTGTGAAGAAAGGGCAACCATTAACTCCTTTTGAATCACCGAGATTAAATTTTTTCAGCCTTGTAAGATAKCAGTGACTTCATCTTTCAGTAACAGTGAACAAATTCATTCTATAAAAATGAAGTATTTTAAACAAACATTTCACTGACCTCCTCAGATCAGAGAAGTTCCCAATGTTCAGAGCAGAATATTTCTAAAAACATATATGTCCTCCTTAGAGAAGAAAACTAACACATCACCCAAAGTACACAAAACAAGTCTCTGAATACCAGTAAATACTTTGGGAAAGGGAACCTGGCAAATCAAAAATACACAGCAGTAGATAAATTTCTTTCCTCAGATACAGAAACTAACAAGGTTTTGTTAAACTGTTTACAAAGGTAAGTACAGGAAGTTACAAGGAGATTTACCACTTTGTTAGCCTGTTAGGGTTTCCAAGAGAAAAATTCAACAGCTTTTGGCAGTTCAACAGAAAAAAATTCTCTGCGAGCTGCGACAACAGTGTTACTAAGATAGAAAGTGGCATAGGTATTTTGGACCTCTGCATAGTTGTGCCTGCTATCAGAAGGCATTTAAGAGACAAAAAATTAGTTTTCCAAATTCAATCAATGATGTAAATTTAATTTTAAATCAAGTAAAAGAGAATTCTCTGAGGAACACCTAGTGGAGTTCTGTTGCTTGTATGAATTTTCCAGCTGATAGATATTTTAGCCTGCAGATGAGACCAAAGTTGGCACTCCCAGACAAAAGCAATTCTATCCAGTCTGATAAAGTGCTCATGACAGTGCWAAGGAATTGTTTAAAACCAAACTCATGAGTAGAAGTAGAGTGTAAAAATATTTAACTGAAATACAATGGGGAAATAAAAATCAATACAGACAAATGTTGAAGAATATATTGTCCTGTAGAAGGAATTGTTGAGGAGAAGAGGAAATAAGATAATAGCTTTATAGCTTAGAGAAGGTAAATCACTGGGATGAGAACCCTTAGAGAAATCACAAATGAAGGGTCCCTTATGATTATTCTTAACTATACTTATATATATCTAAGCTGAATCTATCATGAATCTGTCATGTTAGGAATTAGCTGTAGGGCAAAAGAACCCAAAGAACAAGCATGGCTGTAAAATAAAATATATATTACAGAAGAAAAAGAAAATATTATTTAATCTGCTAGTCATAATGCAAAAGACAATGAAATACATGAGTCATATGCTGCTTCTTATAGTAACAAAATGAGATACAATTACTTTGACATATGAGAGAGAAAATAGCCAAGGATTATTCCAAATCAGAGAGTATAGATGTAGAAGCAAAAAATTACTGAAACAACGTCAGTGATCTTAAAATGCAGATGAGAAATATCCTCTGGATGAATAAGAATATTGTCTTCACTACATATTGCAATAGACTTCTAAGATATCAAGTAGCAAGGTATCAAGTCCTTATTAATATATAAACTAAAGGTAATCCAATATGACAGAAATCATAGAATTCTAATGAATATGTCATGATAGAGAAGACAGTGGTGTAGAATCCTGATTAAAACAGAAAGCCAAGAAGAACGGATTGAGGGAGAAAGTCCAAGACATGAGCATAAGTTTTCTGTCACACTGAGAAAAAGAAACACTGAAATATTCTCTTTTAAGCTATTTTATTAAGAAAAGGGAAGGGACCACAGAGCAGATCTGGGTTAAAGAGAAAGGACCATAGACCAGATCTAGGTTTTAATAATCTTTCTCATAGCAAAAAGATGAAGTGCAAGAACAACAGAACATGTATTAGAGTTATCCACCACCTAGCTTACTTTAGCTGAAGTGTAAGTCAAAGTATGTAATCAAACAAGTATCAACAGGATGCTAAATAGCTTTAGCAAACAATGCAGAAAATCACTGTAAATAAGAGCCTTAAACAACGGTTTCACAGCCAGTCAGTTTAGAAGGGAGGACAAATACATGCTTCAGCACACGAATTCACCATGAACCCAGCCCTGCTTCCCAAGCTCCACACAAACTCACTGCCCTAAAGTGCCATATGTTACAGAACAGAATATTCTCAGCTACAGCCAGCAGGAACCATAAACCAGCTGGTTTAATCAGTTTCCTGGCGTCAATGGGGACACAACTGCACAGCTGTATAATGTGATGAATGAAAAACACCAATTAGGAAGGAGTAAAATGATACATCTCCGAGGTACCTGCCAGATTTGCCAGCAGAATAAACTAATAAAAGAAATTTGCAGGTCTCTTTGGCATCTACTACATATGTCTCACAATAAATATTGCAAATGATCAGTTTACTATTGACTAAACATTTACTGAAAACCAAATCCCTCTCAGCACTCTTGCAATCTAATGTTAGTGTAATACAGGGGTTTTTTTCCTCTTTCTTAAGGTGAAATGCAAGACATTCATTATATTCCCTTTAAATTTAAGAAGAAAGTTGGCAATAACCACTATTCACAGGTAATGTGATAGCATTRCATCTTGGATTATCCAAAGATACATGACTCCAGTTCCTAGGTCTCAGTCATTCCCCTTTGTAGCTATCTTTCTCTGTATGTCTCTGTGTTCAATTTAATTTGATTAAATGACAAGCTCTGATTTATTTAATTTATTCCTTTACCAAGAGAAAATAGTCAATCCCTTTTATATTTCCAATGTATATTAATCTAGGGCTTTTTAATTTATTTTTTTTATTTGGTTCATCAGTTTTAAGCTACAAAACTCTCTAATAGTTTGTTTCCTGACATAAAAGCAATTTCAAATGATCAGCTGGATTTTGAAAGAGTTAATCATCAAACCAAACCACATTCCTAGACATAGAAAATATTATCATAAAACTTAGCCTTCCTGCAATGAACAAAATTTTGCAAAGGTATTTTATAACAGCGTTGTAACATAAGGTTTTGAACACTTGTAGCCTGGAATATTGAATCAATCCCATTCAAGTCAAAATTGAATGCATATTTTACAAATGAAATGCACAAAAATACATCAAATAAAAAAATCCTTAAACAAAATATGGAATTCAATTATCAAAGCAGAAATATCTGATAGTCACTGAAGGAAAAGAAAAAAATCATCTCCAACTTGTAGAAATAAAAGAGTTTCAGCTTTATTGTATCTTGTCTAGAGAAACATACTCATTCAGTGCATCAACAGTGCCATCATATTTGAGGTATTTGAAGTTGGATAGAATGCAGATATTTGCATATATTATATTTAACTTATTTGAAGTGGTTTCACAGAGGACACATCTATAGGCATAAATAACAGCTCATCTTAGAGCCTGAAATAAGATAGTTAATAATCAATACTCTCTAAGAAATTAATTTTATTTTTTTTTTACCACTGTCATTTGAATTAACTTTGAGAAATCCCTTGAGAATCAGCAGGTACATTCAGGGAACACAAAATGCAGATGGACAGCAGGGGTATTGTCAGTGGATACAAAGCTGCAACAGACCCAAAAGCTTAGGTTTTAAGGAATTATTTGAATGAGTTAGCTTAAAAACTAGGAAATTCTGGTAAATTGGTTATATTGATAACATGAAATACCCAAGTTTACACATTCAAATATAATATCTTAACCTACGAGTGTTCTATACATCTGAAAATAAAATTAAATTTTTAAAAAATGATGTTTTTATAATTAAGAATCTGTTTTGAAGGGCAGTGAGAAAAAAGGGAATGAAAGTGTGGAACAATGTCACACCCATGATCCATGTAAAACAAGACCATGGACTCCAAAGTATTTCTCTGGGAAAAAAAAATACATTTTGAGAGCCTCTCCTGTGATTTAGAACACAAGGTCCTGTTAAGCATTTTAGGAACCCAACTGTGTTTAAAGACATCATCTTGATTTTTTGTGGCCTTCTTTGCTGGCAAGTTCTACTCCTCAGGGTTGATTTGGTGTTAAAAGCTTCTTGCCTCCTAAAATCTTGACAGCAAAATATTAAATTTTAATTTAGAAGTGTGATTGTCCTCTGTGATACTATGCAGCTGCAGTTCTCTTAAACAAACAAMCAACACACAAAGGACAAACTGTGGTGAGGTCCAACTCTCAGCATCTGTTATACAGCCATATATGTTTGATAAGGTTCTCCCTTCTGCCTGTCTTAAGAACAATCAGATCTACTGAATAATTGTAACATATTGCCTAGAAAAAGTTAACATTTGATGGAGAGCTAACAAATCTTAGAATATAATTTTTACCATAAAACCACTATAGTATTTTTTTTTTAAGCTGTAGTAGTTAGTCTGCAGACATCATCCCAGGACACTGGACATCAGAAAACACCACACAGCACTAACACAGTGCACACACAAGCAAGTCTCTTGTCAGTGCAAAGCAGAGTTGATCTGCAGTGATAAATAAATCTGTCAGGAATGGGAAGTGTCTGGCTTGTTGTATTATTTTGGGATTTGCCGGTGTTGGCAGGATTGATGATGTAATTTGTAAAGCTGTCAGATTCAAATTTAGAAGCAATTAAATAAAATAAACAGAGTAGCTGAAAAGACTGCAGCAAAAATGGAGAAAAGCACATACCTAAAGAAATAATTTTAGACAATGGCAATGTGTACACAAAACTTCTGAGACCTTATCWGGAGTATTGTACATTAATCTGGACACTTTGCAAAAGAAAGTAGACCAAATACCTGGAAACTGCATGAGAAAAGGCTGATTAATCATTTTGGAGGCTATAACTGCTACTTGAAAAGAGGCTAGAAAATTCAGATTTATTGTCATTACAAAGAACTAAGATAAAATTATGAACCTGTATAATATTTTGAAGGACATAGAGACAGTTTGTATCATCAGCTACTGGAAAGGCAAAATTCCCTCAAAATAAAAATTGAAACTGAGAAGCTGACAGGACCATGAGTACTGAGTGAAATCAAGAGACAAGTGCACTTTGAAAGAAAAAGCAGTCTTTGGAATGGACTAGAAACTGCATTAAGAGAAGAAGAGGTGAGTATAAGTTTCTGTAGCAACTGGAGTATGGGAAGGAAAGAAGGAAGGAAAATTATACTCCTGTCCCCAAAGGTAGAAGCTTGAGTGAGCTTGGAATCCAAATTACACTCTCAGCCCTTGAGATGCTCCCTCAGATCAGTATTGAAGAGATAAACCCTCCTGCTTCAGAGAAATGGGCAAAAGTTGTCTCTTCATGACCTAAGAGTCCAGAGAAAAGTCACTGCCTTTGTGGTTTACTCTAAAAAAAATTCTGTTCAGCAGAGGTATGAGGCTTCACCATGAAACTTTAGTTCAAAATCTCACTCCTTTCTAAATTTTTTCTTAGATTTTCACATTCTTGCTAAAAATATGCTAGCAKACAGCAGTAGTGATGATTATGGATGCCCACTGGGAGCAGGCACAAATGAACACTAACTCATTTCACACAGGGCCTCAAAAAACTCACAAACAGCATTAACTTTTGGTCACTGCTTTCCCAGAGGAATATCCAAGTGATTATCAGGAAGTGAAAAACTTCATAGACATTTCCTTTCCTTAAGTTTTCCAATTTATTGATTTGACTCTTTTCAGAAACAGCAAAATATTTCTTAAATTTGGATTTAAGTAGTATGAAGGGATGGGAAAGAGTCTGTGGTACACGTCATCAGCTATCAAATGTCATAGAGTTCACCTGATCCATTCAGAACATTCTCAGCACTGAAGGGCCACACACTGGCACACAATTCCCTCTGTGCATGCAGCTGGGGGGTGTGGATGGAGCTGAGGATGCAGTGTGGTGCACTGGTACTTCATCATGTGCTCAACCTTCTAACCCAAAGCTCAAAATGTAGAAGGGAAGATTTACATATGAAACAGAATTAACAAACTATGAGAAGCAAGATATGTGACTTCCTTAGAGTAGTCAGAACTCTCACTGCATTACTTCAAAAATTAGAAGGTTAAGCAATGGCCAATCCTCTTATTCTGCCCAATTCACCTGTTTYCCCATCTTCCCTATCCAATTCCTGTGTTATACATACACAGGTTTGTTGGGGTTTTTTTTGAGCTGTGCCTAGGAATGAAGTAAGTAAACTAAGCTGTAGAAACACTTAATTTAATTTTTCTGAGTTATATTTCAACAACCTTTCACAGAGAAACAAAGCACAATGCAGAGGGAGGAGATATAAAACATCTGGGGAGAAAACAAAGGCAAATTACTCTTAATTTTTCAGCTGTGAATTTTAATTGCCTTTTAAAATTTTTGCAAAACACTTTCAAATTTGCATGTCATTAGATTCATGGTACCTTAATAGAAAAAATAATTTTTTTGCTTTTAAATTATTTCAGTCACTATGTGAGTCCTCATCTCAGAGTTCTAAAAGTTAGCACTTCACATACATGTGAGAAGACAGACATATTTTAGGAATTCATACACACATATTTTAGAAATCTATGGAAATTTGACCAAATCTCGATAATCTATATCTATAGATTAGTTGTATCTATACCTTTCTGTTGTGGTCAAGAATATGGGTGAGATCTCAGCCAATAAACAGCATAGTTTGAAACACTTAAAAAATTCAGTTAGGCTTTGTACATTATGTAAATCCGAAATAAAAGAAAGTCTGGTTTTTCGGTGCACAAAGAAATTAATTCATATAATTACTCTGTAATAGTATAATTGCTATAAGGTAGAATACGAGTCATAAAATCTAGCAGCTGTGGAGTTAATAATGTCCTATAAATACTATCCTAATTATACTACAAGTTAAAGTACCATGGAATACCTGTTTTAACTGCCTCTTGTTCTGTAAAACTAGCCCAAAAATGAAGACCCTCCACTTTATAAGCATAGATATAAGCTCATTATAACAATGTGCATAATGTTTACTAGTCCAGCATATACATGTATATACAATTAGAGCAAATCAAATTATTTATATCAATCAGATTATACAAAAATTTAGCCTCTTTATGATGTCTAGAGGTTTTTACATTATTTCAATTGAATAACAAATACTTTTCATAAACAAATTTAGAATAATTTCTTACTCATAAATTATTGCCTGCAGTAGTTCAACTATTCAGTAGAGAAAATGCCAATCAAGGTCTGATTGATGAACTTATTTATGCAGTGCAATATGTGCAATACCTGTTTCCTGATCTGTTCTCTTGTAGAAAGGCAACAGAAATGCTTTATGAATGCAATGAATAGGAATCTGAGGGTGTGTCCTAGGGTGACCTTATGATGCTTGTATCCCCATTCATGTGTTCTGTTAATGTTGGATATTATGTTCCGTACCTTTAAGACTGGCTCTGAAGAGAGAAAGTTTTGTTTCGGTTTTCTTATCAGCCTGGTTGGGACACAGAGACTGCGGATTTTGCTGCTTTTTGCTGCTTTTGCTGCTTTTGCTTTTCGCTCTCTCTCTCGCTTGCTCTTGTTTGCTTCRCTCCTGCTTGCTTTTGCTTCTGCTCCTAGCTAGTTTAGCTAAACAGTCCAAATTGCTTCCTGGACTGTTTCTCCTCTCTTTTTTCTTTCGACCATCCTGAATGTGCTCCGGACTGGGACCTGGGAACACCGAGAGTTTGCACCTTGTGGCTGCAGCAGCTGCCCCAGCGCCGGAGGGACTGGGAACAGAGTGACCACCCCCCCTGAGAGAGATTTTCTGAATTTGTCATCTTTTTCAGATTCATCCGGTATTCATTCTGTGTGCTGGGGGGTGCTGTGCCTGTCAAATAAACAGGTTCTTTCCACTTCTCTCCGAGGAATTCTTCCCGAACTGGTTGGGGGGAGGGGCCATGTGGGTTTGTTTTCTGGAGAGGMCCTCCTTTGGAAATCCTCTACCAAATTTGCCCTAAACCAGCACAGGGTGCTCAGTCACAGTATGAGTTTCCACTCAGGCACATAAGATATGATAGCCACATCTTTTCAGCCTAAACTCTGTAACACAGTGGGGAGGCCTAACTATTTCTGGTCATCTTAGTTCTTGACCAGCTGTTGCAAACCTTTTTTCTTGAACCCATTTGCCAGGCTTGCTTCAGCCAAACAGGATCTGCTTGTAAAGGAATGATCTATCTATTGTTTTCCTCTCAAGGTATTGTGCCCCACTTCTGCTACTGCTGTTTTTCTCCAGGGAAAACCAAATGTCACCACCTTTCTCTTTTACATCTATCCAGCAACAGGACAATAAATGCATGGTTCAGCCATTCCTGAGCTGGATTTTYCTAATCCCTGGGGCTCGGTTTTTCTACACCCAAACACACACAACACTCACAAAGAATTTGAAAAAGGTTTTCAGATGATGGGCTACTGTTAACCTGAGCTCTGTCTCAAACATCCCATCCAACCGCTGTTTCTTAGTGCTGCTACTTGCTGGGTTCAATTACTTCTGAAGTTTTCTGCTCCTTGTAATTTATGCTTATGGTTTGAAAAGTAGTCATAAAACACAGGTCTGGATATAGACTTAGCCAAATATCAGTGTTTATAAAAGTAAAAATTTTTGATCAGAAAAAAGCAATCATAAGCAAATTCATAAGTAACAGTTTAAATGTAGCCAAAGGGGCTAAAGATTTATATTAATATGCAATTATATAAATCTCTTCATATGATTCTATTCCAAATTATATTTTTACCCATTTCTGAATCAGCATGTTTCATCAACAGTTTTTCCACTAAAACTATTTGCAACCATTTGGGTTTGGTTTTTTTTTTCTTTTCATTATTATTCTTTATAAGTTACAGCTATTGAAGTTGTATGCTGAAAATTGTAACTCCAATGTAATTTGTTTTCGAAGATGACTGATATGGGAATAGATTTTGGGATCTGCTTCTTGAAACATGATTGTGAAATGCCAAAAAGAACTACACAGAATAAGAGAAGAAGGAAGGATTTTGGAACAGTAGTTTGGCATTCAGATGGCTTACATAAACTAAAAACAGAATGTGAAATAATGTTAAATTTTTATATATGTGTTAGTCATTGCATCTCRATTTAATTACAATATTTTGAACTGCTACATGAACACTGTCCAGAAGGGTTGAAAATCTGGCTGCCTAGCAGCTATATTACAGATTTAATTAACACACGTTGAGAACTGCTGCAAATCAGCTGTGCAACCATTCCCTTGCTATTGATGATGACAACCTTATGGAGGCCAAGCTGCAAGTCCTCCTCACAGGCTGCAGTGCAGTTACCATTATCCTATTGATCAGCTTTGTCGCAGATGTTATGTGGCAAAAACGTGGTAATCAGGACGACAGGCTTAAAAGATGTAAGCTATTCACAGAGCTAGTAAAGAAAGCGAAGTTAAAGGCATTTAGTGTCACTGAGTACATTTTTTGAAAGAAAATACAGGCTTTTGTATAAAACAGAGTGCCAGAGACAAAATGTGGCCAATCATAAAATCTCAGTGAAAGAGCTGAGTTTAAAGGAAAGYGCAGTAGCAAATAAATACTGAAAACAAGCATCCAAGAAAATTCAGCACTTGTAGAGACAGCAAGAACAGATGTGTACTCCTTCTGGTCTCTGTATGGCAGTGGCAGCCTTTTACACTTTTATTGCACATTGTTAATGATATCACAAAATTGGAGGCACAGAAAAAATATACAAAACAAAAAGAAATTGTTACTAAACAATGTTGAGGCAATGAAAAAATGCTAAGAGATGGTGGTTAGGGAAAAGCATCATAATGAATTGCCATTGAAGGGAGATGCAAAAATMTTTTGACCTTAAAAACTTTCAGTTYGGCTCTGCTCATATTCATAAATATTCCCATGGATGAACAGTTCAGAGGCAGAACTGCTCCCCTARGCTAATATGCTGTCCTTGAGGTAGAGTTTCATCAGCATGGAAGAATTGCGTTAATAATAATGCCACACAGGGGAAAACACATACTTTGATTCATGTGTTTTTACCAATTGTTAGATATTTGAGAAAGACCTAGCTGTTGCTGAAACAAAACATAAGCACTGGCACAGGGACAATTAGCAAGTGCGCTGCAATTAATTTAGAAGTGGTAAGAAAGGGTAACTCTAATTAACAGCTCTGGAGGAGGTGAGAGGAATTATTTGTGAAGCATTTGCAGAAATCAACAATTAAATACAAACAAATGAGTCTAAGAAAACCTGTAGTTTAGCAAAAAATTATGAAACAGGAGCTTAAATAGGGTATAACTGGTTTGCAGAATACTGACTAGAAAGAGCTTTGATATTTACTACAGATAATTCCCCAAGGCCTTTAGCAAA
>JACDOX010000019.1:4976641-5009183 GCA_014549065.1 Cardinalis cardinalis
GAGTTTAAATGAGAGTGCTGTAATTTCCTAACTCTTAGGCTGTAGAATATTGTAATATGACCAGCCTTCAAAGTAAGCCAATTCCATGMGTCCAGTGGGCCTAGTTAAAATAGTGTGTTGTGACAAAATCACACCAGGCACAAAATTTGCAATTTAAGGTTGAAAAGCCTAACAGCCAGCACTCTAGACCAAAGGTACTGTAACCCATATGTAAAGTCATATCAGCAGTCTGGGAATATGAACTCTTTACTTATTTGTGAGAGTGTTATCTTCTTCATTCACATCACTATTACCTTCCTAATATTATCTCTGACATCTTTAGTCATAGGCTTGCCAAGCTTGTCAAGAGGGCTTTAAAATAAAGTTGCCAGGGGAGAGCAAACTCAATTCATTCCACTCCTGTCAGTCTGATGACAGTGCCAGAGCCTGGAGTGGTATGGCAGGTGTGCAGGGGAGCACCTGAAGAGAAACACAAAGGATTTCCAGCCATTCCAGCCAGTAAATCAGCTTTTTGAGGGCCAAACCTAAATGCTTCTATGCMAATGAACACAGCATGRGGAATAAACAGGAGGAGTTGGAGACCTGTGCTCACCTGCAGGGCTGTGATATTATTGGCCTCCCAGATGTGGTGAGATGGCTACTATGACTGGAATGTTAGAATGGAAGGGCACTGGCCCTTTGGTAAGGACAGGTGGGGTGAGATGAAGCAACCATGCTGCCTTGTATGTCAARAGCCAGCTGGAGAGAACGGAGCTTCTCCTGGGCATGGATGAGAACCTGATAGAGAGCTTGTGGGCCAGGATTAAAGGGAGGGCAKGGAAYAGTGATATTATAGAGGGGTGTTTTACAGGCTGCCCAGCCAGAAAGATTGAGAAGATGAAGCCTCTTTAGATGGAGCAGCCTCACAAGACCTTGTCCTCATGGGACAGCCCAATATCTGTTGGAGGGACAGCACAGCAGGGCAGAGGCAAGCAGAGAGGATCCTGGCACACATTGCTGACATCTTCCTTCTGACTGAGTAGCAATGAGAAGAGCTGGACCACGTTTTCATCACCAAGGAGGAGCTGGTGGCAACTGTGAAACTTGAGGGCAGCTGGGGCTGCAGKGACAATGAAGTGGTGGAGATTGAGGTCCTTAGGGCAGTGAGGGTTGTGCACAGCAAGATTGCTACTCTGCTTCAGGAAAAGCAGACTTTGGCCTCTTTGGGCATCTTGTTGGTGTACTTGTATCCAAATTAGAAAAAAAAAAAAAAAGAAAGAAATTACTGCTTGTTAAAGTTATGAATATTAAGAATTTCTTTGAGAAAAGAAGTCTATCTATCAGGACTGTATATAACTGTTTGCAGAACTGAAAGCCTAGAGATTTCACTCAGTCTGAGCTATATTAAACTTAAGCACACAAAGCTTATGTGCTTCTAGATCTGTCTAAAAAAATTAATGTTAATGGTAACTAAAGCTTAACATAACTTTTTAATTAAATAGTTTTCTTCTCAATATTATTCTACATTCATTTAATTGTCACTGCTTAAGAAAAGCAGAAAAATCTTCCAGTCAAAGCATTTCCTTTCATTTAAGAGTTTGAACTTCTTTTAAAAACCTCCTTTCTTTGCTGGTGATTTTGGTTCAGCTGCTCCTGCTTAGTTTTCTTGACAACTCAGTATTGTTGCTTGGGAAGGCAAGAGATATCAAAGCTGTTTAAATTGTAGTAGTTCACCCTCTTTTGAACCACAAAGAACCAGTCATCATTGGAAATGGGATGCCTGACTTCAGACACCAAAAAATATACCTGAAAATCAGCACCACTGTGATAAGTTACAGCTTCAGAAAATTGGTAAAGGCATTTCAAAATGATTGCCTAATCAGCAGTATCACCTGCCAAGCTTGAAAGAGACCCATTAGTCTGTTCTGTCTCTGCTATAATTTACACCGCTCTGGTATCTTTCTCCTTTCTGAGCAACCACATGGCTACAGGAATAATTATGAATATTACAACAGGATTAGCTCACTTAAAATGCCTGCAGCAGTTGTGACATTTACRCYTAGAAGACTTGTAAGACTTYTGAGCACTCTTGAATGTGTAATGGMAGCAGAAGGTCAGCAGCACAAAAATCATTCCCATTTTCTACCACTGTCTGTGTGAGGTTTCATATTTACATTATTTTAGATGAGAGTACTTGTGTAAAATATTATTTAAAAGTTACATTACAAAAGACAATTGATCTTAAATCAGCCATAACTGAGCATGATGTAGGGACATTTGCATTGATATAAAGTAAATGAAGATAAACATTTGAAGGGTCAATGTAAGCATGGATTGGACTTCCTTAAGACACATTTTTCCAAGTTTATGTTTATTTTTAGAATATTTTTTCAACTATTCTTCAACTAAAGGGGGTTCTACACCTTTGGGTACATACACATGTTCTCTGGTTCTTTCATTCCTAGCTTTAGTTCACCCAACTTCAAGGCTATAAAGCCTGGATTTATTCACTATCCAAGCCAGTGGCTGCCCTCAGGGAAAAAAAAATAAATGCCTATTACAACTAGAATAGAATAGAGCAGAATTTTTCAGCCAAAAAGGACTCAAGGAACATCCAACCCAACTGCCTAACCACTCGTGGGGCTGACCAAAAGTTAAGGCATGTTATTAAGGTCATTTTATAAATGCTTCTTAAACATTGACAGGCTTAGGGCACCCACCACCTATACAGAAAGCCWGTTCCAGTGTTTGACCAACCTTTTTGTAGAGAAATACTTCCTAATGTCCAGTCTAAACCTGCTCTGATGCAACCTTGAACCATTCCCATGGATATCAGGGAGAAATGCTCAGCACTTCCCWCTCCAACTCCCTTCCCCAGGAAACTGCAGAGCAATCAGGTCACCCCTCAGCCTCCTTTTTCAAGGATAGGCAGAGTTCTCAGCCACTTCTCATAACACATTCTTTCTAATCCAGCTTTCTTGCTTTCTTGCCCTACTCTGGGCACATCTGAGTACCTTAACATCCTTAAATTGCGGTGTCCAGAATGTGACACAGGATTCAAGGTGAAGCTTCAGTAACACTAAATACAAATCAAATCTGTTAATCAATACAAACATCAATACAAAATCATATCTGTTAATATCTGGTGATGCTTTTTGGTACATCCCAGGATGTGATTTGTCCTCTCAGCTGCCAGGGACACTTTTTTCATACTGAGCTTGTTGTTAACCAGCAGCTGCAAGGCTGCTCTCCAGCCACTCCACTTCCAACTTAAACTTGTTCCCAACATTGCTGTTTTCCAGATGCAGAATTTGGCACGTTTTTTTTGTTGTATATCTTCTATATCTTCCTATAAAATGTAAACCTTTCTGGTTGGAAAACTTTCTTTTATTTCAGATATTTTCATAGCATAATTTAGGGGAGTTTATTTACTRTATTAAGCCATCTATACTCTCCATTGTCACCAAGGTATGTGAGGAAGAAGTTCCTAACACATACAAGTGTAGGACACACTGTAGTTATCCCTGACACTAATGCATCTTGCTGATGTACAAGTCCTAGACAAGGATGTATTCACAATCTGGTTAGATTTGTCCCATTGCAAGGAATAAAGGAGTAAAGCAGGATTTATTTTTTTTTWWAATAATGATGATAATGCAGATTACTATTCACATTTTGTATATAGTTAACACAACAAATCAAGCAAAACCTTGAAATCCAAAAGCCTCCTATGACARTACTCACAGGAGGAGTCCAAAGTGATTAAGAAGATTTCTTCAAAACTCAAACCAAGTTTTAAAATATACCCTTGGGTACAGAAGAAGCAGAGTCAATTTCCCAGGCTAAATATCAAGATTGAAAATGTGAGATTTATCTCTTATCTCTGTCTAAAAGATKTAGTCTTGAACACTTCCATCCAATCTCATAAAAATGTGGATTATACTGTCAATTTCACTACGGCATGTTTAATACATCTGTAAAGATAGTAATCTCTGTGACAGCAGAGCTGAGGAACCCTTAGAGGATTTTAAGAGGAAACAATGCAGAGAAGATGATTACAGAAAGCTGTCTGTGGGAAAGCAACTGAAAAGGAGATTTATGTTTTATAAATTTGCACTTGCTATCTAATTGCAAAAGACATTCAGGAACAAATCTCTTCTGGGGGAAAGAATGTGACTTTAGCACAAATTTGAGTTTGCTATCAATACTGCTGGTAGACTTTTCTGTCCAGAAAAACTGTAAACAATCTTTTCTTAGATAGATTCTGTATACCATTGACTCACACAATGGTTTGAATTGGAAGAGACTCTAAGGATCATCTAGTTCCAAACCCCCTGCCATGGGCAGGGACACCTTTCAGTAGAACAGGATGCTCAAAGCCCCATCTCAGTTAGCCTTGAACACTTTTTTGTACTTCTATTTTTAACTAGATGATCAAGTAATTAGAGTTTTACTCAACATTATTTGTGTCACCAGTAAATCCCAGGGTAAAACTGTGCCAAATTAATTATATTTTAAAAGTTAGACATTGTTGCAAAACGCACAAAAAATCACAATTAAATGCAATTGAATAGCAAAACTAAAAGTAAATATGAATTTGTTATCCCAAAAGCCATWACACATGAGAGTTAAGGGATCATTTGACAAATCTCATCACAGAATATTTTAGGTAGAAAACAGAGTATGTGAAAGTATGTTAAGAACTTATGCAATCACTGATCAGTTTTGTTCTTGGTATAGGTCAGAAAATATTTTAAAGCTTCATAATTAAATCATTCACCAGAGTAGAAAAGGTAATGAATAAATTAGAGAAGCATGGATTTGAATATTCTTTGTTATTTTGAATGATAAAATTCTRAAAGATCTGAAAATTCATCAACTGCAACTATTTATTCTCAGTCTGACTGTTCCAAAACAGAAGGTGAAGCTTATCAAAAAGAACACTGAGTCTTACCTCAGAAAATTATTTCAGGCTTAAAAGGTGACACAATATAGACTGACAGGAACCTCCAGGCATTACTTCATGAAATGCTTATATTTAACTAAGTTTTTGCAAAAAGYTAAAAATAAGGACACTAGAATGGAAATTGCCCTTTAGACAAATGGTGTAGTACAAGTATATCCCAGGGCAAAATTTGCTGAATGATGCATGCATTATACAGAAACTCCCCAGCACCCTTGCAACCAGTGCCTACTTTAGTCCTCCTCTTGTATGGGTTGAAATACTGATAACTTTTTAAAATGGTCTTACATGAAGGCAAAAAAGGAATGTCTAAGAAAAGCACAAGGGACATTGAACATCAATGGGACCATCAGGAACACATTGACCATTAATATGAATATGAACTACTATAAAATCTTTGCCCCTTTATGCAACACAATATATTTGGAAACTATGTTGAAAAAATGTCATACATTAGTACTTTGCTTATATACAAACATCTCTTCAGACACTTATAAATGAACAGAGTAAACTGCCTTAATTGTGCAGAATTTTCAGCATATTCTCCCAGCATATTTCTGGTTAAATAAATAAACATGCACTCTTATACTAATTCCATGGAAAGGATAGCAGAGATGCCATTATAAGAGATAATATATCATCAGTGAAGTATCAGTCTTCTAGGAAAAATAATATAAGCATCAAAGTCTCTTGGTAAAACAGCAGAAATCTTTCTATAGGCTAAGTAAGCATTACAAAGAAAATAATGCCTCTACAAAGTGGTTCTGTTAAAAAAACAGGTTTGATGTTTATATGGATTTGATTGGAAAACAAAAACAATCATTTACTTCTGAGGGAGATTTATGTTTTACTGTTAGTAAACTGGTTGTCTCCAGCACAAGAAAGCAAGAAGATAAAATGTTCTCTTTTTTTTTCTTTCTTCCTTTTTTTTAAGCATCCCTTTAAACACTCTAATCTTATGTGTGTGTTATAAATACCATGCATTTCCTCTCTTCCACTGCTGTAAGCACTGTCTCCTATCTAGTAAATGAACTGCTAAAAGTGGCAAAAGCCCTGAGCACCAGAGAGGTTTTTGCACTCTTCTGTCACTCACAGAAGACAGACTTTAAACTTCAAAGAATTTATTATTGTTACTTTTTTATAGATTTGCTTGTATAACCAGATTCAGAGATATAAACAATGGCTTTTGCCATATTAAGAATAAATATTTTTAATTATATTTTTCCCCTGTCAAATTCGACTGGAAATCACTACTTTTGATGARAAGTTGATGACAAATGCTATTATATCCTCATGGTGTTATGGTTAAATTTGAGTCCTGCTTCAAAAGGAGAAATGTACTGCTTTAAACAGTCATAAATTATGGCCATAAAGAAACATTAAAAAAGGCTTTCAGTTACTTCATCACTTCATTTAATAAACTTGGGGCATGATGACCAAATCAYTTGGACAATGTTGGCATCATAGATTTTGCAAGATCATGCACAATCCAAGAACTTAATAAAGTTTAATTTGAGTTCCCTTAGTACTTAAATTAGGGTTTTTTCAAATACCCAGGAGCATTTAGTCCTCTGTAGCCTGGCTGCTCAACAGATTCTTTGCATTAAGGACTTTACTGGATTCACAAACCACAAGTTTTCAATGGGATTCTCATGGGTGACAGCACTATGAACACTGCCTGTCATAGGCAAGATTTACCTAAAACCACTGTGGCACAAGTGATTGAAAGAGCAGTAGTTGCATCATTAAATATGGGTTGGAACCAAGAGCTGGGAGACTAAAGTGACTAAGGTTTACTCCCAACTGTGTCTGAGACTTTCTAATCTGCTCCTCACACCTTCCAAAAGCACCCTAAATCCTAGTTTATAGACTTAAGGGAAAAGTAGAGACAGGCATCTCTGCACCACTTCTACTGAAGCTGTTTCCCTCTGATTTCCCTCTAACAGAAAACTTAAKAGATCAAGGAAATAGGAGAACGTGTTTCTCAAATCTGTTGATGAGATCACTGTWGWGGTTTAGGAATGATGCTCCCCAATTCAGTTCCCCACCAAGACTCTCTCAAACCACACACTGCTCTCACTCATTTCCTCTTTCCCYTCCCCTTCCCCTTCTTGCTGTGACAGGAATTGGGAGCACAAGAGGCAAAGATCATGTGTTGAGACAAGAACAGCAATGGAATTAGAAACAGCAATGCAATTAGAAAGCAACCAATGACAGCCACTATGTTAATAACTAAAGGAGGGAATTATTCACATGCAAAAATGCTTACAGCAGAGAGTGCAACAAATGTCTCCCCCCCATCCCCCACCCCCCAGACACTTTCTCTTGACTGAAAGATGCCTCTGGTCCTTGGAAGATAGAGTCCTTTTGCCCCACACCTTGGTAGTGACCATAAGGGGGTACTGAAAAACCATCAGTTCCAGCCAAAACCTCTCAGGGTACTGCAAAAAATCAACCCTGTCCTGGTCAGAACYAGGACCTTAATAGAAACAGAGAGAACTGAAGTTGGTCTCTTCTTCTTAGGCTGTTTTCACATAGCTGTAAGAAATCATGTAGTTTATTGGAATAAGTATTGAAAGAATAAAGGAAAGCAAGAATCATTGAATCCAGACCCCTTGTACTGCAGGAAGTGCAACATAAAGATAATTACCAATGATGGAATCATAGAATRGCYGGGGGAGAGGGACACCTTTCACTAGACCAGGTTGATCTTGAACACTTCCAGGGATAGGTCATCCTCAGCTTCTCTGGGCAGCCTGTCCCACTGCATCATCATACTCAGTAAAGAGGTTTTCCCTAATATCTAATCTAATCCTACTCTCTTTCAGTTTGAAGCCCTTTGCCTTTTTCCTGCCACTACATGCTCTTGTAAATAGTCTCTCTCCATCCTCCTTGTAGACTGTTTTCAGGTACTAGAAGGCTGCAATTAGGTCACTCCAAAGCCTTGCCTTCCCCAGAATGAGCAAACACAATTCTCTCAGTCTTTTCTTCATAAGAGAGGGGATCCTTCCCTCTGATCATGTTGGTGGCCTCCTCTGGACTTGCTTCAACAAGTCCATGTCCTTCCTGAGCTGGGGACCCCAGAGCTGGACTCAATGCTCCAGGTGGGGTCTCACTGTCAGCCAAAATCCTAACTAAGTTTGGACACTACAGTCATTAATCTTTTAGGTTTCCTCTTAAAAGTCACTTCAAAATAAAAAAAGCAGCACCAGCTGGGCTGTGTGTCTGTAGGAACAGAACAGAAAAGTTTGAATCAAAGTCACTTATTTCTTCTGGTGTGGATAAATCATCTGATACCACCAAGCAGATCAGAAAAACTCCCATACTCACACTGCTGGCAGGAATCTATTCAGACTGCAATAAAAAGATTATAAATTTATGTGGTATATTCCTCTTCAATAAGATTTTGGACATTTCAGTCTCTGTGAATTATTAAGTTCAGGCAAAAACCCAGTTATACTACAGCAAAGTCCTCTTAATCAGATATACATTGATAAAAATAATTGCTGCCCATATGGTACTAAACCACAATACATTAACTCTTGTACTGGCATTTCAAGCAGTGTTTATGTGTACAAAAATTTAGAAATAAAATATACTATTGTCAAGTAGGTAAACATGAAAGAAAATCACTTATATRCAATAGTATTTAAACAACATGTGGAACTTTTATTTCCATATGGATTTCTTGAGTTGYCTCATGTCTTTTCATGTAATATTCCACTCTGTTTCCAATTATTTATTCATCAATGAATACATCCTATGTGTATGGTTCTGCCTAGTGAATTGGTGGGAACCAAACTATTAATTTTCTATTTATTTAAAACTGAAAGAAACCTACTGTCTGGTTTKTCCTGTGAATTGATAATGTTAAATCCTCACACAGAAATTATTTAGGCATTTTATGTGGGAGGTGTGGATATAAGAAGGTAGTTAACATTTAGGCAATGCATAGGACATGGATTGAAGTACTTACTTGCTAATCTGATTGAGAAAAAATGGTATTTATCTGTCTAACAGGAATAGAAGCACACTTTTGGACAAGGAAGGTAGCAGTATTCACGTGGTAAAGAATATGATTTTTTGTGCTTGCAAGCTTTGCTTTCTGGTCTTCATTTATTTGGCAACTGATAGGGCTGCACAACATGCACAGTTCTATAATTCTTTAGAAACCCCATATGAAGTTTCATTYCAATTCCAAATGGGGCATTGATCATTTCAGCAGGAGGCAGATATGAGGAATACAGGTGTCTTGGCTAGCAATCTGCCCACTTGGAATGCTAACTAAGATACCATTCTTAGTAAACCTTAATAGCAGAAACCATTAATTCCACAGAAGTAGGTTTTCCTCTGGGACCTGAGAACCTCTAACTAAAAAGAGAACTTTGTCAAATGGCATATAGAGTGACTGTTTTATAGACCCCTACAATTAAGAGAAAAAGGTAGATAATAATGATTATGTCTCATACTGAAAATAAACTTTTCAGAGAGCAAAGTAATGACAGAGCATCAGCTGCATTTTGTTACACCCAAGAGTGATTCAAAAATCAAAAATGGAGATTAATTAGACCAAATTTATATGTAAAAGTAATGAAAAGAAATAAGGAGCTAACTTAGAATACCTAATCACAGGGTAAATTTAGCTACTTTTTACACATTCTTTTACTGTACATTTAGCACATGAACAGGATGTGGCAGCTAACATATGAGTTTCAAACTTTTATTTTGAAATATGAATAATAAATTCTCTTATCCTTGGTTCCTTGTCAGTTTTCCACTATATTATGATTTTTCTGCTTAGATTTGTTTGAGGAACAAGAAATATGCGGCAGAAAATTTCCTGTAAGGTTTGCCTTTGGACAGAAGAAGCCTTTGAACACAACATATCTGTGAACYGAATCAACAGAAAATTCTCTTGTGCACTTGAAACTGAATTTTGCATATTTGATACAAAAAGAACAGGGAATGCTAATGTTCTAGACCAAAGTCTGATCACCATAAATTTCACATAAGAATCTGCAAATAAAACTTCCAGTTCTAATGTTTTAAGAAAGAATGTGGTCACTAAGGATCTGAACTKGTAACACAAGGGCTGGATAAGCAAATTTGCTTTATTAAACAACTTCAGTTTAATCCTGGCATAGCTTCAGGGGGGGGAAAGATTTCTATGTACTCTCCCACTYAATATTTGCTCCACTTTTATGTTAAAGCAAAAGCATTTATAAAATGGTTATTTTCTTTAGTGCTCAAATAAGTTAATTCATTTGYATCCATTAAATTTGATATGAACAGAAATATAATTATATTATATAATATTTCATTGCAATCCTTTTCACTTTAGAATTTAATGTTTGAAGACTTGAACAGAAAAATTAAGTACTGTGTCCTTTTTTACCATATTTTCACCATTTAGACACGAGTACTGGAAAGTTTCTCATAAAATTCTAATTTGAAACACCCAAGCACCAAGCCTGAATGATTTTGAAGAAAGATAAAAGGTTTTCTCTTTAATTGGTATTCCTTCAGAAACATGCTCTGACTTTGAGTATATCTRCAGATATCCATAAATACATATTTACCAAAAAAAATTGATACTATAGTTAAACCCAAACACAAAGTTATCCATTTGGCTGATAATTTGCCTCAAATGTATTCATAATTAGGACTGCATTAATGACTGCTGGTATAATGGACAAAAATGGACCTGTGTAAACCAAATTGACTGCCATCATCACTTTGTGAAAGTAATTATTTTTACTTTTTTTCTAATTATACTCTAGTGAAATAAGAATTAAGCATTATTGTCACTGAGATATTGCATGGAAATGTTAATGAAGTGGATCYTTGAAGTATTTTAAATTTTTATTTAAGCACATTAAAAGAAAGAACAAYCACTTATTCTGAAAAGTTAAATAATTTAAATGTCAATATGATAGCTATCTTCACTGAACACCAGACATTAACACTTCCTCAACATGAGAAGCAGCAGCTCACAAATCTCTTTGCAACTGAAATCACAGACATTCCTCCATTTTATGATCTCAAGGCTCTCATTTGCAAGAACAAGAGGTGGCAACTAAGAAAAGATGTCAGCATGTGCATCTTTATTTTAACCTTGGGTGCTGGGTGTTTTGTCAGATACAAAGTACAAGGTACTTGATTAGRCACATCACCTCTTGGGAAATCCACAGCAATTCATACAATTGCTTCTGACTTAACCAGCACAAGATCCCTTTGTTGTATTATTCAAATTATAAATAAAGACAGTGTCWGTGACCTTCTATAGTAAGTCTCAAAACAGTGAAAATTGGCCTTTCTGAACTGAGACAGAAAACTATTTTAAAATCTCACTGATGTGTAAATTATTCCTGTTACAGAGAAATTAATCTTGGTCTAAATTCTTCACTGCAGGTAATACTTGGGAGTACCAAAAAGAATTTTGGAATTTTCAAAATGCTAACTTAATAAATATAGTTTTTTTCATAAAATTAAATCAGAGTAGTTAGCGGCTTGGTTTTATTTTTTCTAGTATATTTTAAAATAAAAATTAACATGGTGGCAGTCTGTCATTAATATTTTGTCCTGGCTAAGCTCCTCCGCTGAAGTAACAGACAATGGCTATAAAGTTTGATACATGAAAATTTTCATGCAGTGACATGTGGTTAATATATCACAGCTATAATTTAATTTATAAATAGCTTATATGTCTATTCTCTTACTGCACTGTGAGGTGGTTATGTCTTTGCTGGTATTTACTTTCTAAATTAAAATCAGAGTATTTCACATCAGGCCTCTCCCACAAGAAATGGAGAGTGCTCTGCTCCAAGGATTAGCATGTAYGTTGCAAGAAATACCAGTGTAGAGAAAAGATAACATTTTCTTAAAGTTGTCTTTGCTTTCCACTATCCAATAATCATTTAATGAGGTCAGGCAATGCTATTTGTCGGGGTAAAARCAATCAATGTAATAATAGTGATGAAGATGATAATGACATTTATAATAGTTCCTCCAAATGCAACTGTCTGTATGAAGTTTTATTTTACATTCTTCTGAAGATTTTGGGATTGGAAACTTGCGGCAATGAACATTAGACATGAGAGTAACTTTAACTTTGTAAACATKTTTTCTTTTTAATTGTGCTATAAATATATTCACTTTCAGTGCACATCATAGCTAAGGGTTACAACTATTAAAACAATTTGATCTCATTTTTGTATTTATGGTTTTCTTTTTTCATTCATTGTATGTCTTCAAGTGCAACAGAGCCTGGAAAAATCATCTTACAACCTTAAGCAGTTTTGSCAGTGGCTTGAGAACACAAATAAGTTAAATTGTCCATGTGAATAGCACAGTTATCTCCAACAGGACAAAGAAAGCCCTTACATATATACATGGAGATATGTATTTTCAGAGGTGAAGGCCAGTTAAAGGAAGATGCAAATGGACTGTGATATAGARTATCTGGAGGTCACAACCCATGTGAACAGTTCACAAAACAGCTGATCCATGCTCATAGGCYCATTTTTWWAAAAAATCATTTTAAAAAACTAATTTTAGAAATTATATCCCTAATTTTTATTTCAGAACAAGCACTATATATTCATGGAAAAGGTAAAAGGCAAGAACGCTCTTCCTAGGGCATTAATCTTTATAGGATGCTGTGCTGGTTATTACATTAAGGCAGAACATATCTTTTCAAGCAGCCTCTTATACAGTGCATGCATAATGCCTGAGATTATAGACAGAGTCAAAGATTAAAAAATGTACTAACACAGTTTCATTATACTGAACATCAAAATATTAGCAGCAAAAATAAACAGCTGGGGAAGAAGGAATGCCAAAGTTATTAAGCCCAAAGTGGCAAACACTAGATTTAGAGATTAAGCTTTTAAAAAAGAGATGGCAATAAAATGTATCATTACTACTCAGCTGTGTTAGCAGTTGTCATCTGTCCTCTGTTCAAAAGCTGGACTGGTCTCAGAGTCCCCCGAAAAAAAAGACAAATATATTGTGAGGTCCTGAAGCACATGGGTTTGTGAATAATACTATTCATTCTAAGCTCTTCATAGAATCATTACCACAATTCCCATGCAGGACTCATAAGAAAGAAACTCTACTGGGTGTCTCCTGAGGGTTTGTGGAAAAAGTGAGCCTGCCTGGAGTCAGGACCTTTCACAATGGCAAGACTTTCTCATTAACTGAAGTTGTGTTTGTTGAAGTAATGCATTATTTCAGACAGGAGTTACAATTTTTAACCAAAATGTACTAATATCACCTGAATTGTGTTCCTGATGTGATTTTATAGCGATCCAAGAAGGAACAGAAGGCAAAAGGCAAGCTAAACAATTTTAGTAGTTTTCTCAATCCACTGGGAGACTTGGTTGAATTTTTTTTGTCCTTGCCAAAATTCTCAGAAGGAAAGCTGCACTGAACCAAAGAGAAAGGATTTTAATCGTGCATATGGAGTAAGGGCCCAGTCAATTCACTAAGGTTTTGAAAAGGGCTACAATGGTCCTTATACACTGGGTAAAACTGCAGTGGAGAAATACCAACCAAGTATTCTCAGGAGGTCAAAACAAGACAAAAGTTTACTGCCAAACTGTAGAAAAATCAGGAAATTTTGACAAAGATTTAGTAAAACATCCAATCAACACAAAACATCTYAGSACTAATTTGGCCCATTCWACTTAGCAAGCTTTAAACCCATTTGATGTTAAGTTACTCAAAAAGTTCAAGAGGAGGGAATTCRAAGAGAAGAAGACAGGCAGACAGAAAAGATACAGAAAAGATACAGCTACCAGCTCCTGGGTTCCAGCAGCGTTCAGATAGCAGCTCCAAGAGGAAGGTAGGGTCAGGACACGTGCTGTCCTCATGTCAGCCTTAAATATCCCTTGGCCACTTAGGAGCTGGGTTAGGWGAGAGTGGAGCCCTGCCTCTGGTGCACCATAAACTGCAGCTCTGCCAGGCTGGGGTGCTGGCTCTGGGGTGGGGTGTGGGGCAGTTCACTGTCTCACCAGGGCAAGGCCCAACCTGCCCCCTCTCCCACACCCCAAAATGTCTTGAGACATCAAGACTTCTAAACTCTGACACATGGTTTATCACCAGGTTAAATATATGCACATTACTAACTATCAAGAATATTTTAAAGACATTGAAAAAAAGGTCTATTTCTTTTGTACAAGACAGCGTAAATTCTGTATCATGGAAACCACTGCAAAATAGATGTTTCTTCAAGGAAAGAGAATAGAAGGTTAACAATGAACACCATTTCTGGYGTCCCTTCTCCAATTAATTTCCACTTTGTTGTTGACCTTGTCAAAGTTTTTTCTCTGTAAACATTATGGTTTTGCAATCATTATTTTTCAACCTGGACCATTTATAATACTTTTACAACTGAAAAATTCATTTCMAGTAATATATGATGCTTTGCCTGCTTTTTGCATAATGAAATAGTTTAAAAACAGATCCTACATTTTTTTCTTTTACTTTGCTTTTGTAGTTTGTCAGTATTAGCTGAAGAGCTGCATAAATAATTTCAGATTATAGTTTATAGTTAAATTATTTATTCTGAATGTTGTTTAACTCTTCTATATTCCTTTTTGCAATTTCGATAGTTTTATTGTTAACCTAAGTGCAATAGTTTATGAGTAAATGAACATTTTTAAATGGGAGAATGATGAAAACCAAAGCCAAATAATGCACCAGTGGGATGACTTTTCATGCTAAATTTTATGAAATGTTTTGATTTTCTATTTCTTCATGAATTCCCAGTAGGCATATAAAGGCTTCAAAGCAAACAAGAAAGTAACACAACCTGCACATCAGGGAACAAAATTCAGTCGTTTTTTCTGGTCTTTTCAAAGTATAAAARCAATTCTGTGAAAACTTAACCTATAGTCAGATTTTTTATATATGTGCATGTAAAATGTTGACATTTTACTTATAGAATAAGACCACAAAAATGTCTAGTGTTTCTTTCATGTTAGATATATTAGTAATAAATGACACGAAGATATTATARAAGGTTTTATAATGCTAAAAATATTTCTGAAGCTAAAGCAACTGTTCTTAGRGAAAAGGTTAGATAAAACCAACCATAGTTTACAGAATTCAATATTATATGTCAGTTAGCATAGACCTCTTTATGAATATTAGTCAGTTAGCCCTTCCAGACACATTTCTATATATGTTCCTATGAATAACCAACATAATGTTACTTACCTTTCATCATCACTAGACAAAAAATAAAATAAAACTATTTAATCTAAAGTCAACACTATTCAACTATTTATATTTTCCTAAGTCTGTGTGTTTTATGGCTTTTTATTTACTTTTTTTTGTATTTATTTTTTATCCAGATATGAATTTGCCTAAAAACCCCAAAAAATCTATAAACTAGGGGGAAAACATGGTTTAAAACCAAGCCTCATCTAAATCTCAGGTAAACCAAGGACAATCTCACAGCCAGTCATGGTATATATGAGAAACTTAGCAATACCTACAAATATTATTGGACAGTCCTAAGGGGTGCAGTAATCACACAGCAGATCTGAGTTCTGATTTTGCAGTGTGTATCTATTTCTTATTGAGAGCACAATAGTGATTGATTCACACCTACTTCTATCCCACATACATGGAGATATTTTAATTCTTATCTATCCAAATAGTTAAAGTGTGCCTATGTGACTCAGGCAGAAAGGTCTCAAGTCTCCTGTTTTAAAATGGGATCTCTCAGAACCTCAAGGTGCRCAGATCTTGCCCTTTGACATTTTTATGAGGAAGAGAGATGTCTRCCCTTCAAAGAGAAACACTTGCTCTGATTGTTAGGATAACCTTAGGATACATTTAAGCACAGATTCATAACCTTGTCTACACTTGAGCTGTTTTACYTGTTTCTGATGGAGGGGGTTTCTGTACAGATACCTCCTTTGTGTTTACATTCCGAAGTCCATTGAGCGTGACTTTGAAAGCTTATATTACATTTTTTCTTTCTGAAATCCCCAGGATGAACACATTATAGWACTAAGATTTATTTTTAAGCTTTTCCACTTTGCTCTTTGGTGCATTGTTATCTTTCAGTAGCACAGTACAGTAAACATWTTGTGGTTTATCTGCTTAGCTAAATTTCTACCTCCATACTGTTATTTATGTGTCATGTTTAATCAGCTGTGTTTCTTTCCCACCAGTACATTGGTTTAGTGGATTTGTTTAGGCATTAGATTATTTAGCATTCCATCATGTGTGACACCAACACAGCAGAACCTTGTGGATTCTCCTAAAATAATGTTAACATGTTCTGTGAGGGCTCTTACGAGCTTTTGAGCTGACTCTGAAACTATGTTTTTTTCTCCAGAAGGAGAAGTGCATTTTTTTCTTTCTATTCCATTTAAATTAATTCAAATGCTCTGTAGAGGGATCTGGACAGGCTRGAAGAACCAAGGCCAATCACATAAGGTTCAACAAGGCCAAATGCTGAGTCCTGCGCTTGGATSGAAACAACCCCTGCAGCGCTACAAGCTGAAGAAAAGTGCCTGGAAAGCTGCTCATCAGAAAAGGACTTGGGGGTGCGGGTCAACAGCAGCTGAACATGAGCCAGGGTACGTTAAGGTGGCCAAGAAGGCCAATGGCATCCTGGCTTGTATTAGCACTAGTGGGACAGCAGGACCAGGGCAGTGATTATCACCCTGTACCTGGCACTGGTGAGGCTGCACTTTGAGTGCTGCATCCAGTTCTGGGCCCTTCTCTGCAAGAAAAACTTTGAGGTGCTGGAGCGAGTCCAGAGAAGGGCAATGGAGCTGGCAAAAGGTCTGGGGCACAATTGTGATAAGGAGTAGCTGAGGCACCTGGGAGTGTTCATCCTGGAGAAAATGARGCTCAGGAGAGMCTTTATCACTCTCTAAAACTGCCTGAAAGGAAGGTGTAATCAGATGGGGGTCAGTCTCTTCTCTCAAGTGAAAAGTGATAGGACAAGAGTAAATGACCTCRAGTTGTGCCAGGGTAGATKGGATATTAGGAAAAATTCTTCATGGAGAGGGCTRTCAGGCATTGGAATGGGCTGYCCAGGTGAGTGGTGGTCATCATGCCCAGAGGTATTTAAAAGACCTGCAGATGTRGCATTTGAGGACATGGATTATTTGTGGACTTCACAGTGCTGGGTTAAATTTTTGAACTTTATGATCTTACAGGTCATWTCCAACTTTAAAAATTATATGATTTTGTGATTCTATTTGTCAAACTTCTTTGAAAAACTTTTCATACTTTGGAAATAAAGATTGATTTAGGTTGTTCTACACTTCGTATTTGTCTTTTAGGCATTAGAATAATCTTGTATTCTTCTCAAGCTTATTTCTAAGAAGAAAATAATACTCTAAAGTCAGTCTGAAAAAGAAAAGCAACAATTGCAAGCATATTCAGACCTTTTCTTGTTATTGGGAGAAAATAAAAAAGGAACCATTGAAAATACCAGAGTCAGGAAGGAGGACTACCAAATGAGTGATGAGATCGAATGAATCCTTCAGGAGTGCTGTCCCTGTATCCAAGAAGTCCAAGGTCTACAGTTATTAGGTCTTGACCTATCCTATAATTTCAGCAGGTTTTTACACTGCACAGAAATATAGAGATACCATTTTCTTTAGTTAATAAGAAATATCATAGTTACAATCACAGTTAAAAAATATCTCAGAGTTAGATGGATTTGATGGGTGCAACAATAAAGTGCTGTGATGTCTAGTTTGTAAGATGTCAAGTGAACTTTATAGAAAGCAAGCAATATGACAGAGAATCAATAAAATAARTGTATGGGTGCTTAGCAGGAGCTAAACATCAGTATTCCATTTTTGACTTCCAAATGTCAGGTCACCTTGAGCAAGGCATCCTGTGAGGTTGAGCTTTTTAAACTCCCTAGGAATGGTACTTCGGTCTCCTACACCTATGACAAAGATGATTCTTTCAAAAGAAGTCATTATCTCTTTGGGAAATCCAAAAGAGGGCACCAGAGTTCCAAAACTTGTCAGAATACAGCAAGTCTCATGCAGCATCTAAATTGTTCAACTATTTTAAATAGGTGTTGCACTTTTATATCTAAGATCTATATGCTCCAGATATATTTATTCATTCTGAAAACTGACAATTTCATAAAGACAAGCAGAWGTTTTTGAACATATACCCATTCAGCACAGAAACGCATTTATCCTGAAGACTTTCTTCCAAGAAGCGATTAATASGAAAAAGGAGGAGGCCTAATTCTTAGATTTATAAAAATAATTGTATTGTTACAGTCCCAATCTCCCATTTTGAAACCCACAGTGCTTAGTTACACCAATATTACAAAGGAACACACCGTTCTTTCTCATTCCTGAGAAATACACATGTATGAAAAACTGTACTATAGAAGTGTCAAAGTATAGAGCATACATA
This sequence comes from Cardinalis cardinalis, assembly GCA_014549065.1. Classification (NCBI taxonomy): domain Eukaryota; kingdom Metazoa; phylum Chordata; class Aves; order Passeriformes; family Cardinalidae; genus Cardinalis; species Cardinalis cardinalis. Next base: position 4,995,000 of record JACDOX010000019.1, read on the forward strand.
TAGCAATTTCAGAAGCCACAAAAATTKATAATTTTAAAAAAACTCTATTGTGGTCTATTGTCAATAAGGTTGTTTTMTCCTTCTGCTACAACAGTGTTTGTTGAGATAGCTGGTTCTACCAGTCTCCAACTTTGTTAAACYCCAAACATTATTTATTTTTAGAATTGGAAACATCCAGTAGAGTTCATGGTTTTCATGACATCTGTTCAGAGCTGAATAAAACTGAATATTGATATCAATGAGCAATATGATGGAAGAGTGAGTATAGTTGTTGAAATTTAAGAGCAAAACAGGATTAGAATAAAAATTCTCTTGACAAACAGGAATAATGGCCTGGGAAAAATATGGTGAAATTAATCACTGACAAGTATATATTTAAGTTAGGCAAGTATATATTTAAGTTAGTTTCCTRCTTCTGCTTCCTAACCAGAAAGACCTGGTTAGGAAGCAGAAATAGGAARAGGCTGAGAACTGTGGTGCTTCAGATTCTACACTGCAGTAGTATAATGTTATGGTGGAAAAAATAAAGGTTACACTCGGATGGATGAATTGGTGTTTCATGTGTAAGACGCCTAAAATAAAGTTTGTACTCTTCCCTCTCTCTCTCTCCCCCCMCTCCTCCTCCCCTCGTCTGCTCCCTGAAAGAGTTATTTCTGTTCACCTCATTCACTATTTTGCATACGACTTGCAATTTAAGCATCTTTTGAGTACTTGAAAATTGATCTTTTCAGGTGCTGGTTTAACCTACTTCTCAGCTGCTGCAGGCTGAAGTTTTTCAATGAATCTCTGACGCACTTTCCTACAAATTAGACATTAGCATTGGGCAGCTAACAGTTTGGAACAGAATTTAATAAGAGGACAGGACAGACTATAGAGTAATGTGCAGGACGATCTGACCAGCTGCTGGCTTGAACCCAGATGAACTCTTCTATAGCCATTCTCTCTAGGCATTCAGGCTTGTACTTCCCTTTCCTATCTTTGGCCCTTCCACTAAAAATTCCATAATATGTTTTGCACAACTCCACATGCCCTCTTAAATATCCCACAATATGAGGATACTTTCCAAAGAGACACATGAACTTCTTGTTTCACTTGTCTTATCAGCTACAAACTTAAGGTTGAATGTCATCCAGCCTGTCTATGAATGAATGTGTTCCTCAATAGCCCAGAAATCAGCAACACAAAACATTTCAGCTTTCTTATTATTTGTTATCTCCAACCATTAGGATTTTTTTTTCTTTATTGTTTCTTGGTCTTTTTTTTTCTTTTTTTTTAATGTTGACTCCTTGCTAAGCAGAAATCCTTACAAACTTGGTATAACAGTTGTTTCCTATTCCCTGGTAAGGATGTGATTCTGATTTTATTGATGTGGACAGATTCTCCTTGATTAGGTGGGACTTTGACTCATTTCTGCAGTAACTGTCTGTCAAGTTCCCTCAATCTTTGAAGGTAACCAAAATTTGTCTAAGGCTGAGCATACCGATCTAATTGCACTTTCTTTGAGCAAAGGGTGGAATAGATAACTTCCTGAGCAACCTTTCAACTAAATTAGTKCATGATTGAATTTATTTATTTCTTTTACAGTCTAGACTTTAGACATATGTTATTTCTGATGAGAAATGACTGTTTTTTACTGCATCATGAGCACTGCAATGAGGATCTCTCTCCAAAACAGCCGGTGCTCTTCCTTCCTTCCTTTCTTCCTTCTCTCTTGCCTTCCTTTTTTTCTTTTCTATTTCATAAAGCACAAATAATATTGAATAAAGTCTATGCACTGTTGTTGTCTGATATAATGTCCATTTCAATCTGTATATATTACTAATACATATAACCTAACTACACAAACACATTCTGCATTCCATTAAGGTTTCRGCCTATCTGACGTATTCCAGAGCTAGATTTTCCTTCAGTGGGTGGAAATGTTTATGCGTGTGCAGGCACAGAGAGATGGTAACAACTTCATGGAGCACAGAGAGCTGGTAACAACTTCATGGAGGACTGAATATTGTCTGCTTGCATCATATAATCCCTGCCAGCAGACTCAATTTGCCTATGTGCAGCATTTGATGACATAGCCATGCTGTTCCTAAGCCCAGAGCTAATATGTTTTCTTTATATAGAATTCTATCAGGAAAACATATCAGATGACTGATTTAGTGATGCTTTACTAGTGTGACTCAGCATTTATCAGGCAAGATATTCTCATTAAAKCCTTTAAACATTGTTTGATATGTGGGTATATATATACAAACATGGGACACCGTACCAATGAAGTCATCTATACTTTTAAAATGGAAGGATCCCTTGTTGGTTATTTAATACAGGAAAGACCCCTTTCCCAATAGGTAACAAAACACCAACACCCTCTTTTGGAGGTTAAAAGAGTTTAACCATATGAATTTCACAATCAGAAGAAAAAAGTTAACTAGCTTTTTGTGTGTATTAGTACAGATGTAATAATGACTTGTGCTGAGTACTGACTGTCTCGAYCTCCAGGTGCACATAGCAATGTTATCAGTCTGAGTAATAACTGATAAATGTACACAACCTTATGCTCATGCTGGAAAAAMAACTGCATTGAAAAAAAAAATAACACAAAAAACCCAAAAAACAGATAACAAAGTGATGATGAGCCAGCAATGTGCTATTGCAGCCATGAAGGCCATGGGCATCCTGGGCTGCATTAGGCAGAGAGTTGTCAGCAGTCCAAGAGAAGTGTTTCTTCCCCTCTACTCAGCTGTGGTGACATACATGTGGAGTACTGGGTTCAGTTCTCGGTCTTCCAGTTCAGCAGTGACACAAACATCCTGGAGTATGTCCAGCAAATTGTCATGGAGATGACCAAGGGATTGATGCTTCTGACATATGACAGGCTGATGGAGCTGGCATTGTTCAGCCAGGAGAAGAGAAGRCCCAGTGTACATAAATACCTGAGGAGAAAGACAAGAAGATGGGAGTCAGGCTCTCAGTAGTATGCAGTGACASGACAAATGGCAGTGGGCAGAAACTGGAATACACAAAATTCTTTTTAAACACAAGAAAAAAGTATTCATGAGGTGGTGGTCTGACCCTGGAACAAGTTACCCAGAGAGTTTCAGTGTCTATTCTTAGGAATAATCAATCCCCATGAACAACTTGCTGTAGCTGACCCTCCTCTAAACAGAAGGGTTTGATTAGATGATCTCCAGAATCTTTTCAAGCCTTGACTGTTTAGTGAGTCTCATATACAAATACATGCACAAGCGTAAACTTTTTACATATTCTTCATATGAATAATCAAATACTATAATACTGATYTCTCAGTGTGACTATAATGTTGCTAAACACTTTAGACATTTATTTTATATTATTTTTGYATGAAGTGCATGTAGTATTTGTCTGCACAGTGTTTTGACAAACAGGCATACACCAGGACAGCATTTTCCAGGAGTAAGAGCTTCCAGTACTTTCAAGTAAACGAAATTAATTGTCTGCTTTCAGGGCAGATAGAGGACACTGCTGGTGTCCTAGATTTACCTTACAGCTCTCAAATCTCCACAAAAACACACAATTAGTATAGTCCACTGAAAAAAAAAAATAGTGGCAGATTCATTCTATTATAACAAAGTAATTAAATCAGATATCTATGTTCAGTCTTAGAAATGGCTCCTAACACCAATCAGAGAGAGCAACAAACACAAATAAACACCAGTCTCTCTCTCCTGCACTGTTCCTTTTCTCACTTCAAAGACTAGGGAAAATGGAATAAATCAGAGTCTGATGTTCAGCTCCTGACACTCTGCTAGAATTTTCCGCTGCCTTCTAAGCCAGAGACTCTTTTATTTTTGTTAGGCAAGATATTGCCACAACAGAGTAGTAGTTTACTATACATATTTCTTAATCTGGTAGGAAAGAGTAAATATTCTGTTGTACTCAGAATGCAAGGTCATTTATCTGAATTTCTCTTAGCTTGCCTACATCACATTAGAGATATGTGGGCAGATGAAAGATTTTTTTTTTTTCAGCTTGTCTTCCCACATGGTTTTTCCTTCAAAAAAATTCCCTTTACACATTGTAACAAAAAGATAAATTGCTATAATTAAGCAGCTCCTCTGCAGATTTTTCTCTCCTCTTTAATATGTAGTATGATCTTTATTCAGTGATTTTCTTCAGAGGCAAAAATCCAAAAGGTGGGATATAACAGAGGCAGTATGGCATTTTCCATGAGGAAAAATCAAGAATATATCCTTAAGCACTGTTAGTTTTTCTTCCTATCAAAGAGTCCTTTCCTTAGGGGAAGACATAAGTTAGTTGGATTTGTTCYATTCAGAACAGTGACAGTGCATTAAAGCCCAGTGGTTCAGATTTTCACTCAGAAAACAGAAGATGTGGTTTACCTCAGGAGTGAGAGTTCACGTCTTGTTTGTCAAAAGAGTAGTCTGACCTGTAAACTACAGCATGAGGAACAGAGGGGGGAAGGAAAAGTGCTACCTGCTGTGTGCCTTATTTCTCCACCTACAATTGAGTTATTTCAGAATGAAAACTGTAAGAGTCAGAGGGTTGGTGACATGGGACAAATGACAGTGATTTCTATAGYTTAGTGAGGAAAATTTTCAGAAGGGACATGACCGATCACAGCTGTAGGTTTTTCTCCCTGTATTACTGGTATTTTGCATTTCATTGTTTATTTTTATTTTTATTTYTTGACAGAAGGGCAAATGACAAAGCTAATGCCTCATTCCAGAAATAGTACCGTGGAGGTCAGGAGGGCAATGCACTGTATAATGCTATTGTATTCAGGTTCCAGAATCAAGAACTGTGTGAGGAAACTGTTTCTAAAGATCAGATGTTAAAAGTTTACCCTCCCTGATTGTTTGTCTGTTTTTTCAAAGTCTGCTGGACCATCCCTTCTATTCAGATTTTTGTTTTGTTAAGCTCTGCATTCACTGAAAATTGCATTAAATCTAGAAGGGTTGGTTTCTTGTCTGTTTGTTAAAGTACAGAATTGTTCCTTWAAATACATTTTGAAACTGCTGCATCTATGCCCTTCCAGTGTTTCACAGGATTGTTGAGGATGAAATGGACTTGAGGAGACCTTCTAGTCCAACTTCCTTACTTCAYGAGGATCACTTAGAGCAGATCACTCAGTACTGCCCAGTGGGCTTTGAATATCCCCAAGGATAGAGACTCCAAAACTGCTCTGGAAAACCTTTCCTAGTGCTCAGTCACTCCCACAGGAAAAAGTGACTGTGAGGGGTAAATGTCATGGTTTTTTTTAATTTGAGCCTGTTGTGTCTGGTCCTCTCAGTAGCACTGAGAAGAGCCTTGTTTCTGCATTTTCTTTCTCTCCTGCTGGTTATTTTCTTTAGCCTTCTCTGATTCAGGTTAAACYGTCACAGTTCTMTCAGYCTTTCYTTATAGGAGAGATGCTCTCACACCTTCATGACCTTTGTGGAGCCACTTCAGTAAGAACATATCTTACTTACACTGGGGAGCCAGAACTGGACCCAGAACTCACCAGTGCTGAGCAGAGTGCAAAAATCAGCTTCCTCAAACTGCTGGGAGCATTCTACCTTCCAAGGGCTTGAGGTGGGGCTGACCAGCCTGAAGTTCCCTGGATCTTTCTTCTTGCCCTTCTCAAAGGTAACAGCCACAATTTCTTTCTTATATAATATATTATCTTGTATTATTTTCGCTAAACTACAATTCAGAGGTATAAATACAGACAGAAAAGAGCATTATAAAAATAAATTTGTCTGTTTATATGAACTCCTGGCCTTTCTATTTGCTTCAGGAGCCAGAACCTGTCATGTATCATCAGTGATTATGTCTATACTGCTATTTTAACTGTGCCTGGGAGYGTGCACAGGCACTGGAAAATCCCTGTTATATCATGATGGATGGATGTGGTACTGTCTAGGCCACCTTGTACTGTCCCAAACACTCTCCAGGCAGAATTCAAYAGGAAAAGAACCGTGTATGACCATTCCCATTACTTGGTTTACATACAGCTCAACCTATTTTATAGCTAAAAATATTTGATGACAGAAAATGTAAGTTTAATGACAAAGAATTGTCTATTCACCTTTAATTTATTAATTGAGATATAGCCAATGTTTTGTTTGTTTGTTTGTTGGTTTTTTTTTTCCAAATAAGTTTTTTAGAAACAAAATCATAAAGGCCATTGTGAAAGAATAAAAACAGAGTTTCACCCACATTTTACCCTTTTCAATATACAAATATGTTGCAGGACTGGCTAAAGCTCAGCGTAACACAAAAATCTTGTTATCACTTGCAAGGTCAAAGATTTTGCAACCAGTCTATGTATTGACATACAATAACCTGCAAATGACTGGGGCTTTCTGCACATGCTTCASATGTGGTAATTATTTTCTTCAAAGAAACAGAGTTTAAGACACATCAGAACAAAGAACAAGTAGGAAATTAAAATTGTAAACCTGATTAATAACTGTCATATTTTTAATGCTCCTCTATATGCCTATTGTGCTTTTTGTGTAAAAGACTTGATCCTAAGTATATCTTTGAATAGAATATTATAGAGATCAACTAAAAATATAGAGAACATTTATATACAGCAACAGAGAAAATTAGCCTGTGATGTTTTTCAACGTGCAAACTCTTCAGGAAGGGAGTGTGAAGTCTCTGAGTTTTGAAAAGATGTGAATTTACTAAAAAAATGATGCAAATCAATAGCAAGTTCATCAAATTGCTTCTTTTTCTGATGTCTCTGTATTTAGCAATAATTCTTCCTAAACTCTTGGAAGAGATGAGAATAGAAAATTGTTTCTAGTAACAAAAAGAAAAAAAAAATCCGATCTAAACCTCTGTTTTCAGCTAGGTGTGCCTTAGCCCTAAAAATTTCTCCATTCCATTAGGAAATTACTGGTTTTGGAKGTTTGTTCCTTTTCAAATTTGTCTTTAGTATGTCAGAGAGAAGTTATGAGATTGTGTAGGGCTTCAATGAATCCACGTTTCAGACTGTTTCTGACAATGTAGTGACAACAATACTCCCTAGAGTTGCAAAGCAACACAAACTACAGGTCTCCAGGTCTCCATGAGAGATGGAAAACATTCAGTAGCTTTATTTGCCAAACATAGCACATGCTCTTAAATGGATCACAGGGAAAATCATAATTCATAAAATGGACTGAGATAAAGATTTGAGATTGGTTTTTTCTCTGTCTTTTACACACACATATATATATATTTATAAAAGAATGCTTAAATTACTGCTGAATCTAGAAAAATACTATTACAGAGGTGTGAGCTATGTAACATCCATCTAACAGAAAAAGGTAAAAAACACTTGGCCAGCGGCAGCAGTTTTTCCTGTCTTGAAGGGATTTGTCTCTGCAGAGCTTGCATCCATACAGATAAACTCTCTTACAGTTCAAAATATCATGGCATCAGTCACGGCAACAACTGGCAATCATTCCTGGCTCCCAGTAACCCTCCAGGCATTCTAGGGTCTGCAGGTGAGAAGAATAGTTGTCTTCAGCCAAAAAAACAAATCAAAACAAAACAAAACCAACCTCAAAAGTACAAACAACTTATCAGTACGAACAATTCACTTCAGAATCTGGGAAATCATTAGTTTAAAAACAAAGTTTATGGTCTGAAAGCAGATTTTGTTATTACAGTGTATTGGAAAATGGTCTGAGGGAACGGTGGAAATTGTCAGGCCATTCTTACTTACCAGATCATGGGAATCATAGAGAAGCATTTGAGTAACTTGTCTTCTTCAGAAGTTGTTTCCTCTATGATAAAGAAAAATAYGGTTTCCAATGAGAAAGAAATCAGTCTTCTGAATCCTTAATAGATGGACCTAAGAGTATCAAGTCYGAGCTCATACCTAAAATTCCCATCCACTGTTTCTCTAGGACTGTGCTGACTGATGTAGTAATTACCTGAGCAACAAGCATTTCATTTCAGGAGGCAAGGACCAGTTCCCAAAGCAATTTCACTAAGGTCCTGTATCAAACTGAACTATACATGGTAGCTTTGTTTCGAATTCCATCTGGATGAGCACATAAGTTTATATATTTCCCTTTCCTATTAAAGTGAAGAAATAAAAAATAGGGCTTCCTTTTTATGTTTTATAGCAGTAATAGCCTTTTGATGATACTTGTCATCCTGCAGTGAAGTGTAAACACAATAAATTTAACTGTAGAGTGAAGATAATCTAAACAAAAAGTGGAATAATATTCTCTTCTTCCATATCATCAGAAAATGTATTGTTGCATGAGACAGGAATGCAATAACATCCCATACAATATTAAATATATGTATTTTAATATGGCTTAGAAGTTCACACAAATTGCATTTTTTGGTGATATAAAGCATAAACACTTTGAGAAAATAATCATATTACTGAGAGAAGTTGCTTTGGGAGTGAATTTTCTGCAAAAATATTTTCCTTGCTAAAACATAAAACACTAAAGAAATGCAGGGATAATGAATATTCTTTATTCTGTCCTGTGAACCTCATGATACAATTCAGTGTTCCAATGAAAGAAAATGAATGACTTTAGAATAATATGGCAATGTTTAATGCCATAATCTMTAAACAGTAGGATTAGATTTATATAAAAATCTAAAGCACGGTGTAGGGAAGGAATAAGGACAAAGATGCATGTAGTTATCTTGGGGAAAAAAACCCACCCATTTCAGCTATTTGAATCTGCATATTTACAAGTTTCACAACTCCTAGATAATGTTATATTCCTTTGTACAWGAATCTCCTGGACTCTTCCTGAGCAAGATTTCTCTCTTTCTAACAGGCTATGCAAACTGCATTATGTATTTGTRATTTCTAAGACATTTAGAAAAATAAAATTACAATCTATTAAACCAAATGTTCATTTGTTTTGCAAATCCTTCCTTTCTTAATGTGTTGATGCAAGATACTTTTTTTTTAATTTCTTCCCAATCGCTCTTTTGCTGTTATTATTCTGTACCTTAACTTTATTTTACCTTCTTATAAATGTATTTACCCATAGCTTGGAAAAATGTCAAATAGGAATTTCACTACTTTCATCTCATCAAGTGTTGAAAGAAAATCAAGTAAAATTTCTAGCGATAGTGGTCGCTCTTGAGTGGAAGCTAACAGTATATCCACCCACTACATATCCTTTATTCAGACGACTTCCAGCTTTTTTTATAAGCCCTGAAAGAGCAATGCAACACTGACAGCAATAAAAATGGAACTTAACATTCAATTGACAACATAAGGATGAGTCAGGGATACTRTGGAATCAGTGCAGTGAGGGAACTACAGGGACTATGAGAAATATCAATGTGTTTCTTGATGAATTCTCCCTGAATATGAATACTGTTGGGGATACCCCACAGCAAAATTGTTCCAATGATGTGCCAACTCAAAAGTGTTGTCAGCCATTCTTCCWAAGGAAGAGAAGTGGATTGCCTAGGCTTCATCCCTAATTCATTTCATCTTGCTAACAGACACAGAAAATCTTTAAATTCTGCTATTGCAAGAGCTGTGCATTACTCCATGTGTAATTACAAACTCAAACTAAGGAATCTTTTCAGCTCTTCCTTCCCCTGTGTTAGTAATTTGCCTTTATGTACTCTTTGTCCTACTTTACTTTTCCAACTTTAAACTATTTTATTATTCTTAGTAGCCACCATAACATAATTTTGTTGATCTGCATGGAGTATATTTTCTTTGTCTCAAACAGATGAACTACAGAATTTGTAATATTTTATTGGGGATTTTTTAGCTAAAAGATTTAGAGAGAGAATTGTATTATGCTTCTGCCATTGTAGTTCACAATGTTTGCTTTGCTTTCCTCTAACTAATGAATTCAAGGGAAGAACTGCRTTTTTTTTTACTTTCTGATGGTTAATTTATACTTGATTTGTATAGTGCTTCAGCATTAAAGAGTGCAACAATACATGCAATGCCTCACCTTAGCCATAGAAATTTATCTTTTTAAAATTGTAATACAGGTTAGTTTCTGTTGCAGCCTTGTAAAATTATTGCTTTTTTGCTCTTTTGTTTCAATAAGATGCTCACTATCAATGATCAGGTTCATTCAGGTGTATTGCTGAGGGATCTTTTATGAGTTTTACCTTAGGGTTACAAAGAAATTATCAACTTCAAAACAAAGAGATGAATGGGGAATTAAAGATGACTTCTTTTACTCTCAAGTATTTGAGGAGAAAGACAAATCAGTTTTGTAGTACAATTCAGTATGAGGTATTTAGATATCCRGGTGGATGCAAGCAGGCACATATGTGTCTGGATTACTCTTACMGCCACAAAACTTAATTTGATGTTTTTAGTAACTCTGATAGTCTGAGAAGACCCACAGTATCTCACTTGGCTTCTGCAGGATGATCCAGAAGGATACATGATACATGATATCCTGCAGTTCTTGAGTCGTGCTGTCATACTTGTCACGCATTTCTGATTCTCTGTGGCCTCTCAGCTGACATCATAGGCCTAAATTCAGGTGAGTCAGTAGGACTTTACAGTTGGATCAAGACRACCAGTTGGCCCTAGAACACAGGCCAGCAATCAACCACCAGGAATGGGCCTCAATTTCTTACATACAAGAATTTATGCCCTAAAGTATCTAAGGTAAAAGGATACTGGAGTTTTGACAAAGGACTTAAAGCAGACTCAGTCTTGGGAAATTATTGCAGGGTGTTACAAGGGTCAGTGAGTATTTACAGTTGGGCAAGGATTTGTGCCCCATATCGGACTGGACTGAATTTCCTGTATAGTCCTTACTTCACAAACTTTAGTAGACTCTTAACTCCTGCTTTGAGCATAATAGCAGTAATGTTGGATATTATGAATCGCACATTATGGAGTGGTGGTCTCAGTTCAGTTTTCTACACACAATTTTCTGGTGCTGTTTGACTCCTGCCCAGCACATTGACATGCACACACAGAGGTAGTAGACATGACATAAGAAATACAAGGACATTTGACCCCTCTCTAGGCAGACAGAATASGCTAGGACATCTCAATTGACATTTAAGATGCCTCTTACTTTCATTAGACAAAACCTGATCATTGCAGCAAGAATCTTACTGAAATGTAAGAGAAAAAAGAAATCATTGTGCAAAGCTTCAACAGAAACTGACCTGTACTACAATATCAGAAAGATAAATTAAAATAGAAAGAGGTGAAATTAATGGCCAGCATTGTCCTCAGTCTGGGAAATTGAAAGGGACTTTCTGTACCTGCAATACCTGAAAATTATTTTTATTACTCTATAACTTTATATAGAGAGGAAAATAAATTTTAAAGTCAAATATGTTTGGGTCAAATTCAGAATTCCAAGTATGATTAAGAAAGTGTACTGTATGGTGAGTCTAATAACAAGAAACTAGACATTATGAAAAAGGAAATAGGTACAGCATTACAATAACTATTAAAGCCACGCAAAATGGTTTCTGATGTCTTAYAATAATAACAACAGTCTAAGTAAAAATTAGAACTTCATGTGGATTCATCTTCATTCAAATTGATGAATCAAGAGGCAGAATTTGAGACTTGTCAGGGCATTTTTCTGAAAACACATAAGTTATCATTGCTGATTAAAAAAAAAGACCCATTGTTTAAAACTAAAACCTGCTTGTTTCTTCAGACGCCCCTTAGGTTTTCTAGGGAAAGCACATAGAGGCCATGTCTTATGACAGAAAGTGTACATTATTTTGTTAAAARTCATATATGTACACTCTCAACCCTGAAATTTGCTCATCAAAAATCTGCTTGGAAATACTTCAAATTTTTAGATTATTAGTTGAAATTTAGATCAGATTCTGTGGTCTGCTCTGCAAAACAGTTAGTGRAGTTTTAGGCATCCCTTTCATTTTGAATGTCTGCCTACCTGCCTGAGCAATCTGCTATGCTTGCTGTTATTATACATCTTGGCTAGCATTTCTAGGACTAGGAATGTGGTAAGTTTCTTGGAATACCCCTAAGGAGTCACCATACTAAAGTCCCAGTATTTTTCCTCAATGCCTGATATTCTGCAGACTTCACACTGCAGCAATGAGGATGAAAAACTCAGAGTTAAAGGGTAATCACAATTTGAAAATAAACTACCAATTGAATTCCTCAATAAATAGAGGAAGCAAGTCTCTGCGACTATTACCACCTGTAAGTTGAACTACCAGACACATCCTCTTTTAAAAGAAAAATAATAAAATAATTAAATTTACTGTCTAGAGGTCTCATGGACAAAGTTTAAGAAAAATTATTTGGCCTACTATGGAAATGGAAGTCAGCATCACAAATCCTTATCCCTGATAAGGATTTGGAGAAGTAAGAGTGAAGAGCTAGGCTTAGTAACCATATTGAATTAAATTCCACAACCTAACACTTTCAAGCTATTGATAGAAGGCATGAAATACACAAAAAAAAAGCAAAATTTAATTTCCCTAGATAAATTTGAATTTAGTCTCTTATTAATATAAATCTTAAAATATAGCTGGGTCATTAAGTGAAAATTCAATTAAAAAATAATTATTCTTGTCAGTAACATAAGAAAGCACATTTCTAAGGCAATTAATTTATTTTCTTAGAGTTACTACAGATAATTACTTTTACTCAACAACATTTAGCAAGCTTCTTTTATATTTTTTTTTTTGTTTATAGTTTTTGGAAGATCTCCTATTTTAGTATTTTAGTATGTCTAGATTTGGTCTTGTCTATCCTTTTTCTAGCAATTGTCTCTCAATTCCCACTAAAGTTCTTGAGTTTTGGYTTTTTGTAAAGTAAGGCACCAGAGTTTCAGATTATTTTTAAAAAATTAAATCCTATTGTACATTTTTTTTTTTTAAAGCCCATAGAGAAAATGACAGGTTCTTGGAGCGACTTCTTAGAACTGAATTACCTGTTAAGGACCTTTAGTTTCTTTGAGATTAGCCCCAAAGTGTTCTGGTCCTATGACTTTCACAAGACTCAAACCTTCTCACTTTTCACTTCAGCTGCAACCTATACTTCTCTGAAGCTGTTTTCACTGGCCTAGATGTAAAAGAAAATGTACATATAAAAAATTAAAACATAAAGTTGGATCAAAACAGTGAAATGTTAATATAGGTCCTGGCAGAAAATGAGGTGGAGAGGGAGGACTACATCTGACAGAGGGCCAGCTCACTCCTTAGTGCTTCCAGGAGCTCGGACCCCGAGCGGTGCTGCTGTCTGGAACAGAACTACAGCCAAGCAGTAAACTTGATTGAGTTTRGAAGAGTCTCATCATTAAACTAAACCACAAGAGCTGCATCATAAAGACATACATCCTTAAAGGGAAGGAAATATTTTCATGGAAAAAGTGGCTGATGTGCTTTCAMTAAGAAAATAATACCTTAGGGCAATAACCCACTAATGTAACAACATAGTTACCAAATATAATATTGATGCCACCCATGAGATTCTCAGTACCTCTGACATCTTTAATTTTGCTTTCATTTACTTTGTTTTTTTGTGCGCTTCTGAGAACATCTGTATTTGTTTCTATTCCCAATATAAAGCTCATCAGATATCCCACAACAACCTCTGTGCCCATTTTCAATTACAATGAACACCTGAAGATACTGTAATCTTATATTCTTTGCTCAAGAAATTTGGTGGGAAATGCTTTGACTGAAAGAGTAGTTACATATTAGGGCCCGCATTACTCTTCAGCTACAATATGGAGATTTTTCCACCATCAAACATGAAGTGTTATACAACATATGCAATTTTAGGACTCAAATTATCAGCATTGTCGAGCAGAACACTGATGCTATATTTGAGGAAAAAGAATCAATTTATTRGGTTTCTACCATGAGGTTTTTCTGTTACACATTAATGCTATCTGTCTTCCTACTTACCTTTAGTCATCAGCACCACAAAATAGCATCAAAATCAAATATTCTTATMATAAAATTTCATACAATTACATACTAAAGCAAATATATGAACTGTAGAAGCTGGTACTGACAGATACATTGAATAATCTAAAACATGGGACTTTTGGTGTTTGGGGTTTTTTTCCTACATTTAGGCCTAAACAAGCCATAATGACTGTAGAGAACAAGTGTATTAAATAACAGTGTCTACACTGAGGAAAGTGTAGCTTTTATTTAAACATGAGAATGTTTAAATAAAAGCTACACTTGTTTTATAAACTTACTTCAAGATGCACTCATAGGAAAAAAAMAWYC
>JACDOX010000019.1:5009188-5133671 GCA_014549065.1 Cardinalis cardinalis
AWTTTTTTTTTTKTTTAATGAATAGACACAATTGAGCAGACAAAGCTTGGAGGAAAAGACTTTCAGGCGTTACTGATACTTCAGGCAACTACAAACTCCCCCATGCACCTTACATCTTATCACTACAACAGGAAGAAAAAATATGATCAGGAGCAGTCCTCAGCCTCCACATAATTRGCAGTGAAGCCAGGAGCAGCTCATATGAGTGAGGGAGAACTGAACCTATGGTGCACCTTTCCCCACATGAGCTCACCCCATCCATGACAAACGTGAAAAAAAACTCAAAGAGCTGTTTGTTTGKTTTTTTTAAACAACTCACTGTAGCTTTTCCTCTCAGCAGTGGCCCAGAACGTGACCTACATCCCACACATTAAAGGGATTTTGTCCTTTATAGGCTGTATGAATGCCTTACTAAGAAAAAGATTTGATTAACTTGTAGTAAAGGACAAGCTCAAACAAAAAAGACAAGGAGGCAAGACTGTGTTCTGCCCTGCAACCTCAGATAAACTAATTTCCCTCTCAGTTTCTGAAAAATAGAATGGGAGTGATAATCAATAATGTTTCATGACCTTCCAGAGGTACTGTGCGCATCAATGCATGGCAATACGAYGAGAATCAAGTCTGTGAAGAAACTCCTAATAGCCTTATTTCTGAACTCAGCAGGAGTTTCATGGTCATAACTATTCTGAAAATTTCCATATCAAAATTACCATAAAGTTGTTGTGGTTGTTCTTGCTGTAGGCAGAGAAGAAGAAAGAAACTAAGGAAAAAAAAATCCCTATAAAACAATTTTCTGATCCACTTTYTCCCACTTCTATGCACTTAAGAAAGGCTTCAAAAGCCTTGCAAATTAAGCACTCCACCCTGATGTTTTTGCAAGACAAGGCTCAGTGCCTCCTAGGTCTGGACCTTGCTCCACATGATGAAGTGCAGTGTCACAGGGATGCAATTTCACAACTTCTACCATGTTTTAGGACTTCTTGAACAAGCAGGATGAAAGACAGAAACGAGGCTGAAAGGACAATGCTTGTTCTATGCCCTTTATAATATCCAATAAATACAGGCTTATACAGACAAAAAAAGTCTAAAACCACTTGAACTATAAAGTTGAAGACACTGAAAAGGTTCTGGACATTCCCTGATGATGACTGCACTAGGAATGGCTAAAACAGTCTAAAGGATAAATTATATGAARTCTGCTGGGTGCTAATAAATTCCTTTCTGTTTTGAGATGTTTTGAATTAATTGTGCCAACAAAAACTATTCTTTGGCATATGACAGGTACCATTTATCTCATGCAGACCTTATCAAAGAGGAAAAGATAGGAAAATAGGTATACCTGCTGTTTTGTTCATTGTGTCCAGAGGCAGGCAGAGTGAGTAAGTACTGCAGAATTTGGCAATGTGTTCTTACAATTATAGCTAATGATGACTTTGAATGAAAAATCTATGGTGCAGAGAGTTCATAAACTCAGAGAAGCAGCAACAGTGCTTTACATTCCCAGGCAATACAATTTTTAGACTTACTTCCCAATACAGAACATTTCCACACTGACAATCCCAGCTATGTCCTGTAAATCAGTACAGATAATGTAATTCAAATGCAACTTTCCAGGAAGACTATGCAGCTCATTGCTGAAGAACATAAAATAGAGATTGAATGTGAGACTTTGTATTGTGGAGCTTAATTCTTTCCACTGCTACTAAATGTATTCACACATTCCACCTGACCTTTCTCGGCTTTCACAGCACGAGGGACTAGCTTATATTTGCCACCCGCATTGTCCCTTTTATCCATCCCACCAGATGTTTAGGTAGCTGAAAATTAGAGCAACATGAAGCTCCAGGGAATGAATTCACAAGCAATGAAATTTTCTTTCAATCTGGAGGCCCATGCAGCTGTGACACTTGGATTTCAAATAAAGTCTCATGAAAACGCCCTCACAGTGGGTGGTCCAGGGAAGAGGCAAAGGATAAGGCTGATATCAGGTAATCCTTTCTTTCTTCCCTCTACAAGTGGTCYTCTATGAGAGAACAATGTTTCTGGGGAAAGAAGAGGGGCTTCTCAATTAGGACACAAGTGTACAAGGTAGCTGGATTTRCTGAGCCACCTGAATTAGCAGAAGAAATTTGGTTCAAGGTTTTGAGACTTAGATTTCCAGATCATCCAAATATTCTTATAATTCATGAAGTGGCAGGTGACAGATACTTTTGAGTAAGTCCTGGTTTCTAAAGTTTGCTTTTATATATGTGCCCTTCCTCAAGTCAARTTTCTTCATACTGTCTGATTGCATTCTATATTCACAGAACACAAGTGGATTGCTTTAATTTGAATACTTTGTCATCCTAATAATACTTAGAAAAAATACAGCTCCAGATTTCTGATTGTCAAGGCCCAAACCAATCCAAAATATGAACCTTGTCACTCAAATAAAATAATCTATTTTCAACCTCTTTTGAGGCCTTTGCATAGAGAGGTAGGTTTATAATTAAAGTAAAGCAAGTTTCTATTGTGTTTTTTTACAAATATATCACTGTTCTGTTAACGATTTGATGACTGTGATGATATTTATTTGGTGACTCCAAAAGTGAAAACAAATGCATCAAATGTAAACAGAGTGTATGAATTCTCACAACATTATCCCACCAAAGAGAATTCTCTTTACAAGAGAGGCAAGAGCAATGATTTTTTTACACTCCTGCCCCAAAGGACTTTTTCATTCAATACATATTTACTTAGAGATAAAGTTAAATAGTAAKAGTTATTTTACAAATAGTGTCCTGCAGTTTATGATTATTAAAGTCAACTAGTCAGCAGAGGGCACTGAAGGGAACATTATAATAGATTTTATTGATACAATCACTGCTGCCACCAACTCCTGATGGCTTGAGGCTCAGTATAAATGAAAGTCTGCAGCCCCTTGTATTTTATTAATATTGTTGTTTTTCTAATAAGAAAGCCATTTACCTGCTGTGTGTGATGAGGTTAYTTGACAGATGTTATTCTTTATTTTTCTCTCCCTCTGTGCTTTGGGTTTTGTAGAAATATGAGTGAATAATTTTTTAAAAACTTTTTTGCAACCTTTTCTTTCAGGTATCTGAGAAATTTATATGCAACATGCTCTCRCTGTTTCTATCACAATAACTGCTACTGCTTTTCCCTACCTATATAGTGACCTATATTACTTTTAAAATGTTGGAATACTTCATTAGTGACCTATAATTCTTCAATCATTGTTGAAACCAGACAATGAATAACAGCTCTTTTCYTTAGGGAAATTGTTATATTGATTCAGACCAATGGTATGAAAGTGATTTCGTATTTTATTTTGATCTCTTACAGTTTTACACTGGCATTYCATTTAAAGAACAAGATCTGATATTCCAGTATTTATGATGTTTTTTCACTGTAACAATTCTTAGTAATTCAAATGAATATTCATAACCATTTTTTATTTTTTGGTAACCTAAATTACTTTCTTTTACTTATGAGCCACACCATCTAGAGAGGCAATTAATTTCATTTCCCATCAATCCTGGTAACTACATTTAAAGACTTGCGAGGACACTTCCTGTGACATTATAGGTAACATGTATCATTACATGTATCATGGTAAACCTATTGGGAATGTAATAACTCATCTTCAGTGATCCAGTGATTTTCATTATTTAACAGTACAATTGCATATGAAGTCGAATATTTCTGCAGCACTGATTTTATCTCATCTGCTAGTACCAGAAMAAAACATTTGCAAAATCCAAGTTTTTGGGGATTTTTTGTCAGGAGTACAGTTCCCACAACAGAAAAGGYAGCACAATTTTATAAATCTTTAACTGTCCATGAAAATACATATCACATACTGATATGTACTGCATGTACACATTCATGTATTACACATACATGTACAGATACATTTATGTATCACACATAACCCTGCAGTGACACAGGCTGGACACTCTCCACTGGGAGCAGAGCTCTGCCAAAAAASGCCCTAGAATCCTCTGGGCACAAGCTGGAGCATAAAACCCAGGCAGCACAATGGTCTAACTGCAACCATGAGCCCAGCCAGGAGATGAAGGGAGGGAACCGTCCCCTGCTCAGCACTCATTAAACCACACCCGGAACAATGTCCCAGGTTTTGGTCCCTTGAATGGTAGAAAGATGTTGATAAACTTAAAAGAAGTTAATGAGTCTGAAGCACATGATTTATGAGCAGAGCTCAAAGCAGCAGAAGTGGAAGAAGGAGTGAAAAAGTGCACACACAGAGTGAGCTGAATAAAAGCCCCAGGGCCATGAAAATGTTGAAATCTCCTGGAAAGTAGAACTGCTGATTTTTCCACAGTTCTAATACCATTCTACTCTGACTTTGAGGCATTTGCAGAAGTCTATAATCAGTTTTCCTATAATCTGTGCCCTACCAGTCATTTTTGAATTATTATTTCATATTTTAATCCTAAATCAACACTCTCTTGAGAATCCRAGAAATGTTTCTGTAAATAAACATGTAATTTTGAAAGAGACAAAAGTTTGATAAGTGGAAAAGGATTTTTTCAAAACTCTTACAATATTATTTCAAATGCCATCCTTCATTTATCCACCAAAGGTTGTCACTGTATGCTTCAATATGTCTTCAGTAAACAAAACATACACCCTGATTTACCATTGTCTGCAGTTGTCTTCTGTAAAGACCCATATATTTTCATTGCTTGATTATCGGTCAGAGTAAGAGCATTTAGTTAATTCATTTAAAGAATAATTATAATATTTCACAGGGGCTGTGACTATATATTGATGCAGATTTGAATCCAGGACTAAAACCATCAGTGTTCATTTTATCTGTGTGAGGTAGTGTGTTGGTTTCACTGTTCCGAGCCACACCTAAGTGTCAGGAGTTTTGCTAACTCTCCAAGACGTGTCAAAGCCTTGGGAAATTTCTCTCAAAATAATACAAAGGGAAGTTTGTAAGAGAAAAAAAGTCACTCCCTGAAAAAAATTCACCAATATGCACCAGCACATTTTGCTACATGCCAGAATAGCTGGCCAGAGTCGTGAATGGAATATGTAGAAAATACTGTAAATTATCTTGAAAGAAGAGATTGGATATGAGCATAAATTTGGAAATGGTAAGTGGAACTTTTTTCCTTTTTTATTACTAGTGTGCTTTTAGATTCATATTGGAGATAAAAATCCAAATATTGTTTTGTTTTTTCACACTTCAGAACGCAATCAGAGTTGTATTATGTATGATTTTTCCAGTCTGTATTCTTAGTTATAAGTGGTATGCAGTTTTCCAAATTGAGTCTCTGCTTTACAAATATAATTTAAATGTCTTCTGCAAATGTGTTAGAACAGTTAATTTGCATAATAATTTTGGTAAACAGAAAACATTTTCAAATAAAGCATCATTTACAATATTAAGTAAAAGATGCTGGCATTAAAATTTCCAAGARCAATTAGTTTTGAAACCCATTGACTTCCCAAGCACAGCGGGGCTTTAAAGAGTGCAATTAAACCTCATTATGTATAACAAATAATGCCATTTTTAACAATATTTTTCAAAGAAAAAAAGAGGTTATGTTGTTGAATTAAAATCTAAAATGCTCCAGGTATAATAAAAATTACTGCCAAGCTCTGCACAAAAGATTACTTATGTCTGAAAAGGCATGTAGGTGCTAAGTAGAGGGCTGAGGGTGAGGAGTTATCTACCCTGCCTGTCACACAAGGCACAGGTACTACTAAGCTCTGAGCCTATGTGGTTGCCACCACTCAGCTAAACCACCTCTGCAGAGGAAGTTTAGGTTTGTGGTCTGGTGACTAAAATTTGGGTATGGTGAGAACTACAACCAAATGAATATTTTTTATAAATTATATAGAGAAATAAATCTATATAATGAATATTATATAAATTATATACAGAAAGAAATGTCTGTTGCATACACTGAACTGCAGTACCAGAAATTTTGACTTCTTGTATCTTCTTGGTGCACAAGARTTATGCAAAACAGTCCAGCTAATGACTGTTTTGGTTTCTGCATAGGAGCCAATAAGCCTGGTTTAAGCATCATGCTTCATGGATACTGTGAGTCACTATCTGGTTCCAATACAAAAGGTGCATTTGGATGGAAACCATCCTTGTATAAACTGAGCAGAAGAGTACTGTGTGTGCACATGGCTGGAAGTGCCCAGCTCTGCTGTGAGAACCTGTGTAAGTAGGGAAGAGGAAAGAGTGTGTGCTCTTCTGCCCTACAGTTTGTGTCTGTGTATGTGTGATTTATAATTGCAAAGTCTCTAAGCACCTAATATTGGAGTTTATCTTTTGTATTACTGCTATCGATTGTGAATGTATGACCTTGCTCCTGCTTGCTAAGTGTCTGTCATTAATAGATCAATAATTCATTTTGATGCTAATTTGATTTAAAACAGAAAACTTGGTAAGTTTTTCCCCATGGAAAACTGGAACATGGGCATCCCATTTCCAAAATAGTGAAATAACTAACAAGACTTGTGGACAAGACTTGTTATGCTTGGTTGTTCCTGTAGATTTTTAAACTGGCATATTTCATGTATTATTATTACACATTAACTACCATGCTCATTTTCAAGATAAACAAAAGGACTAACTTCAGAACCATTTAAGTCTCTAATGTTCAGGGGTTCTCTGCTGAATACTAAAATGCCTAAATAAGTTACTGACTAAACAATCCTATGTTTAGTTGTCTAGTTTCATAAGCAGCTTAGTGAGGTTGCTTTGCAGAGGTAATTTCATCTTTAGTTTAATTCAAGACATATGTGCTTTTCTGGTCCTCTTTACTGGAGAGAACTAGACTGTTCAGTTTCTCCACAGTAGAGAAGGCCACTAACTCTCCATGGAACTGGTTAAATATGCCTTAGAATAAGCCATTCTTTTGTCCCATCACAGAGAGCCTGGAACCCAAACTCAGAGTGTCAAAATTGCCAACAACTGAAAAATATGTACACAAGTCAATGTGAAAAAATAAATTAATAAAATTGAAGAATATACATTTGCAATGTATGTAGCAGATTTCTCRGTTTTCCCTGATGCCAAGATAGTCTATCCCTGCTATACATTTCTGGCATTTTAAGGCCATTAAGCAGAGAATTTTCTGTACTTGTATTTACTTTTGATCAGATCATGACAGCCAAGATGTATTTCAGGAGAGGACAAAACAAACCACTCTTTTTCAGCAGTTGGAGTGATACAGTTTATTCTAGAGCTCTTTAGGAAGGGGAAGATCTCCCCCATTATGAGTGTACTGAAACAAACTTGGTATGGCAAGTCTCACTCTCACCAGGACAGGTATCAATATGTCTCAAGGACACAACAGTTTCTGGTGCCTGTGATTGCAAATACTTAGGTTGACTCTCTCTGCTCTCCTGACAAACACATAGAAGTTCCTTAGGATCTCCCGGAGGCTTTAGTATGTGGACATTTGGATTTGCATTTACACTTCACTTACTTATCAATTGCCTGGTGACATTATCTTAAATTAGTTTAGGGGTTGCTTACCCATGCTTGCAAACATTGCTATTATTCAAGTGCATGCATTCATATAGCAGGTTTTTAATCACATTTTTAAAAATATATTCTAGGAGTCACAGGAGCATCCATTGTGCTAATAGACTGTTTAAAACAAAGAAGACATTCATAAAGTTATTGGAAGACAAAGCCCAACATTTTTTAAAGGATTTTTAGGGTTGGTGTACGATATACTCCTAAGGGGTCTTTGCACTATGAGACAGTAACTACAACCTAGCTTGAAGTGGCAATACTTAACAAAAACAGAGGGCGAAGATTAAAGTGTATCTGGCACAGACACCCCAATTTCATGATGACAACTCTACCTTTTTGAACTATTTATCCGAAGAGTGAATTCCTATTCCCTTCTGTGTAATGGGTTTCTCTGAGAGCATGTGGAAGCAAAATACATCCCTTAATCGTCTTACAGTCTTGAAGAGGAGCTTTTTGGAGCTCCTATAGTCAAAGAGTTAATAAAAACACAAAAYTGAACAGATTAATGTTCAAACCATTTGATACTATTTAATGATGGAGTGCCTAAGCTGTGAAGATACTAATTTCAGTTACTTAAGGCACTAAAATTACAGATGTACCTGATAGATTTTCTGAGACCATCAAATTGAAAATTTAGACAATAAATCTTATCACAACTTCATTCCGTGTTTCAAAGACAATTTCTTTTTATAATTTACCCTCCTTCCAGAAGTAACAAAACAACAGACGTGGTTTCTTTGCTAGCAGTATGGTGTCTAGAAAACTAACTGGCCTGATTCATGCATTGTATTATAGCCATCTTTACTCCAAGCCCTGAGTACTGGTTCACATACTTGTGAACAGAGTAACAATGAGAGGTGTTTTAAAGTCATGTTAAGAGAGACATCACTAAGACTTGCTACCTTAAGTGGAAATTGTAAAACCCTTCTGTCCTTTACTTGAACCTTTGAATGGGTCTAAATGCCTGCAAACTGTTCTCTTTAGAAGCAGTAGAAAGAATGGCAAGTGTGCTCTAAAGAGAAGGAGAAAGGACTTGGAACGCGTTCAGCCAACATACTACTGCTCTCTCAGCAGCAGAATAACCTTTTTGGAAAGAAGAAATGTCTCCTGGTCACTCTGAACTCAGGGCAATACTTTTAAAGTAAATGTTTCTTCTTAGGTTTCAAAGTAGTACTTTTGTACATTACTGCCAATTGACAATATGGTAATTTAAATTTCTCATTCCTCTAATGAAAGGTAGTCCTAGAATTTACTTCATTATGCTTTTGATGAAGGCACTTTCATAAAGCATGCTATAAGATAATTACAATTGAACAAAGTGTTCCCCAGGTAAATAGTCTATAATTAATGTAAATTATCCCATGCATCTATTTTATTTTAGGATTGCTTGGTTTGGCTCCTCAACACGTAAAGGCATTCTGAATAATTACCAATGCAATCTGCACGATGCACTATAATTTTCTACTAGGTACAGAGTGTTTACTTATACTGATAATGTCTGATCTTCTAAGGAAATTCTGTCATGGCATCATAATCAGTCTTGGTGTTGACAGAAAAGAGTTCTGCTCTGCAATATTTAGGAGATAAAAGAAAGCTAAATTAACCCTATAATATACTGCCTTTACAGTCTGACTAAAATCAAATAATCTGAACATATCAGCTCATTGGTAAAGTACGCTTACTTGTGAAAAACCTCAAATTATGAAGTCCAAACCATTTAGTACTCATTTAATATATCCTAGAAAAGTAGAATTAATTGAATAAATTTAAGCAGACTTATTTAACTACTATGTTTTATATAAACATTTTGATGTTGTACATTTATTTTCACAGATAGGTGGATAAGCTCTCCAACTCTAACAACTGTGATTTCACTGTGACTTGCAAGGAACATGAGGTGCATCACTCAAAAAATAAAAATCTTTCTGAAACATTTATTTGTAAAAAAACAGGGGTTCAAGTTCCAAARTTGTTATTTGAAAACTGTAGCATTTCCTTCCCAATGGATTGAAGAGCGAAAAATTTAATCCTATTGTTATGAATGTAATCTACCATTGGGGTAGAAAGTAGTTCACGGCCATTACTGGGTTAAGAATGTAAATTTGGTACCTAAAGCAAGTTTAAGGAAATAAATATCTTCTAGAAAAAGTATATRTAACAATCCAATTTATAGGACATTCTCCATGAAAACTTAGGTATAAATACAGCCCTGCATAAGTTACCTTGTTTGAGAAATTTTTCTTTAAGCATCTCTTCCTTYGAAAAAAATGCAATCCCACATTTATAGCTCCGCATCCATTTCTACTTGTATTTAACATTCTCCAAGTTTGTTTTAAAAAAATTAAAGTTATCTGACTTCTTTCATTTCCCTTTCAGGCAAACATTTGATGTTTCAGTACAAGAACGTGTAACGCACTCATAGCAGAAACATGAGTATATTAAACAACTCATGCCATGTAAATGTGTTTTGGTTTTTTGGTACACAGTGATAAAAATCTCCTTCCCTATTTTAGTTTAGAATATCTTTGAAGTGGATCTGGTTGCCACTAGTCACCTCCTATGCTTTGGTTCACATCACACAATGACTCTTGAGTGCCATAATCTGGATGAAATCACAAGGAACTGAACCCATAGTATTTGGTCCACAGGAATGGCCTAGAATTAGTCTGAATCAAACACCTTCTAAAATATGTGCAGAGAAATCGCTGAGATCACAACAGCAACTGATCACTCTATAAATCCACTCCTATTTGTCTACACCATTTGCAAATTAATATCTAGTGGRGCCCCATTGAAAGACTAGTACTTTTAACTGTAACTTAAATAGAAATAGATAACTGTTAATTAAGTTATACACACACAGGGGAGTGCCTGACCAMAACAAGAAACAGCATGAGTTCCTACAAATACCTTGGCTGTAACTCAAGAACACTTGAAGCGGTAYAAATAAGAAGTATGAATGCTTGAACAATTTTCTATTGCACTGCTGTAGCATGAAGGTATTTCTTAGGTTCAGCTGCAAAGCTTCTACATAGCAGCATAATCACCTTGTTCCTCGGGAAGCCTTCCCACAGTCCAGTTCTGCTGAATCTGCTGGATGCTGATCACCTTGAGGRCCACCTCAGATAAATGCTGAGCCTTCTAAGGCTGAGCTGGCAGCACCTGCACAAACCATGGAGTGTGAGAAAGACATAGTTTCTCTTTCCTACTCTATATTTTTTCTGAGCTTATGACAGGGTTATTAGGCATTAAGCTGAAATGAGGAGAAAGTAAGAGAAAACATGTAATAAAAATATTGACTATTTGTGGCAAGCTGAGAGACTAGGAGATGTGATGGGAAGAAAGGAGAATCTACTAAAGAGAAAGAGGAAGCTGGAATTAAAAAAAAATTATATTCAGGCCTTCTTTTTAAGATTGCAATAAATTAGTATCCTATTAATTGACCCCACCTCCAAAAATATTCCCTTTCTGTTGTCATCTTACTGCAGAGCTTCCATACTGKTGTCTCATAYTGCAAAAGTTTCATACCTTCTGGATGTTTTCTCATGGGYTTCTCCTCTGARCACAAACTCCTTCWTCAGAAAGTAGCTGACTCCAGTTCCCTTCTCAACCAGACAACCCACTCCTTTATAGCACTCTTCTTCTCATTGGTTGCAGCTGTGGCCTGTTAAAGTCAGGCCTGTTCCTAATCTTTGATAATTGGGCCAGCTGCAACTCCTTAGGGGTAAGATTACTTTCTACACTATCTTTATTTTCTTATATTCTATCCCCCTGCACCTTTCTATTTTTTCTTCATCTGAAGGAAATTTTTACATTTCAGTGTAACTCTGTCACATGTTATCAGAGCATTTAAACATTTACAGTTGTTGGAACTTCCAAAGGGACCCTTCTAACCTATTTCTGTGTGAACTCATCTTTCATTATGTGAAGCATAGGGTTTTTTGATAATTTCTATTACATTGTTACAGAATATGAAAGTCATAGATATGTTAGGCCAAAACAAAAGATACAGTAGAATATTCCATGGGTAAATAATGTATTTAGTGTTACATTGAAATTCATCTTTTCTAAAAGTAAAATTCTCGTTTTAATCCTTCCAGCAGGCTCTTGTGGTTCCTTTGACAATTCCTGACTCAAAAATAATTAAGAAATATTTCTTCATCTCTTACTACTTATCTTATAAACAATTTCTAATAGTTAGTAATCCTTTTTTGAGGTACAGTTACCAAAACTGAACACTAAATAAATAGTTTGAAAGTACATATAAAGGTATCATTTCCTTCCAATTTATATCTGATGTTTCCCAATTTATCCATTAAATAATAGAATCACACATGCACACACTTAAAATCCATATTTCATGTATTACTTCACATGGCCTCTTCATCATTCTTGAAGTCATTGTTTTTCAAAGCAATGGTAAACCTCTCATGCTACAAATATGACCTTTTTCCTACTCCTGTGTGCATGATCTTGTGTTTACTTGGATTAAAGCAAAAATCCTAAGGCAGTTTCCTCCTCCACCTGTTTTTGTGACATTTATAAAAGCTGTCTCTATGACCTGGTCATAAAGATACCAAACTAAAAAAAAATGCAAACATCCATAGGAATTATACAAGAACTAGCGATTTCCTATTTATGGTTTTTTCCTAGTTGACTGTTTCTATTCAGCAGTGCCTTTTTTCAGCTGCCCAGATTTTTAATTTTTTGGTTTAGATTTGGTCTTTGTCTAGATTCCTGCCATAAATTTTGAATACCCTTCCTTTTTTGACAGTGTGAATATTTAGTTTTCATGGGAAAACAAGAAAGCTAAAGTTCTTCCATCCTATATCCCGTTCTTTCATTAAAATTGATTAGCAATTTACAATTCACAAAACAAATTTTTTTTTTGCAGGAGCTGGACTGTATTTTTCATACACTGACAAAACCACTGAAGAACAGGTGATTGGTTTCTGCTTAGCCAGATGACATTTTTCAGACACGTCTAAAGCATATAGGAATATTAAAAGTCAGCCTTAATGACTCTTAGAGAATAATAAAAAGGACCAAGTGTCAAAGATCCAGTTCTTTGATTTGTAATGCTTTCCTCTAACCTCTGTTTTTAATCTAGCCTTGGGTCTCAAAAGAGAATAAGAATTCTTAAGTGCTTGAATAACTAGAAGGTAAATTTTTGTTCTATATGGGGATTATTAAAATAAGCAAAGGAACAGAAATGTTGCATGACCTTTGATTAAACTGCACAATATACCAACAGATGAAAAATAAAAGTAATTTTATACTTTAGGCAGGAAATTTATTTGTATGCAATTAATGCCATTTACGCATGAAGCACTCTGTTCTATAAGCTAAGATTTTAGACTGGGTTTCAAAGCAAAACCTCCTGATTACATTTGTTCTGTTCCTGGCCCCTAAATATGCWTAAGTTGTATCATAGAGTTTAGAAGTATTATCAAAATGAAAAGGGTTTTWTTTCACCTTTGTTTCAAAGTGAAATAAAAGATATTAGTCTTGAAGTACTGCACAAGCACACAAAAAWTTGTAGTATAAACCCAAAAATATGAACACAAAAAACTGTACTTAGAAGTTTGTAACTGCTGCTGGCACAGTGGAAGTTCAGGGGTGAACRTATATTTAGTTTAAATTTGTCTAATTTATATGTAAATTCTATCTGGAAATTAAATCATCARTAAATTAAATAACAATAATAACAATAAAAAAGATGCTACTATTAAAATCTAGACCTGTAAAAACAGTGCATCCAAATTGCAAGGATATTCATCAAGATAGGGAATAGTCAGTGTCATTTGCAAGTACTTGATGGTTTTTACTTTTAACTTTAACCTAGAGCTTCTGATGCTTGTGTTTTGAATTAATAAAACATGTTCTGGAAATTATTACAACCCCTTTATAATTTTATATACACYGCAGTACAGATGTACAGTATCAACTGTAATTCTACATCAATATGTATGAGCTGAAAGGAAAATTACAGTCTTGCAAACAGGTTGAGACTAATAGAACCTAGGTTAAATTTTGTCTTATCCATTTTCAAAGCTATTAGAACTACTGCATTATTAAAATATTAGAAAATTAAAACTAATATAATTAATTTTAAAACTTAATTTCAGGTAAAAAATTGCCCTTCTGAAAACATGGCATCTAATTTTTACTTTTCATTAAAGCGCTGTATTTTTACATTGGAGGCAAATTGAGTGTTCTAGTCCCTCAAATCCTAATCCAGTGTGGTATCACATTTAGATTTTCAGATCTGTTTCATAARCTTTTGACCAAAATACATAAAAAGCACATAGTTTCTTAGAAGGCTCCCAATTTCAGAAAGTCTGTGCCTGTGACATAATGTGTTGTAGAATTTACATGTGGTTGCACAGCTGTACAGTAGTCATAATATCATTAATGTGATTATTTGTGTAAAAGTGCTACTGGAAAAATAATAGATGAAATAATACCATAAAATTTTAATAACTAAATAAACACCTTTTAAAATGTCACTGTCATTACAGTCGCAGGCAGCAGTTCAGATTTCTGTCTAAAGCCTAATTATTTCTGATTACCTAGATTTAATCCTTGACACATTTACTGATGCAAGGCAGACACAGGCGGACACTTCATTAATCAGTGTTAGGCACAGCAAGCCCAGTTGCTCATTTCATGTTCTTTAGGCCTCTAAGGTAAGAAATACCTGACTTTGTTTTGCAAGCAGCCCAGACTCAGTATCCTGGGAAACTTACTGCATATTCTTTRGACAATTTCCAGCCCCAGCCCATAATGTTCAAATGAATATAAAGACCTACACAACAAGAGCACCAGTCAGGAGAACTGAATACAACCACGATTATGGTAATTATGTAGGAAGTAACAGATTTTTTTCATCTCTAGCCTTGAGATTAAGTGGACCAGCCTAAATTGCATTGCATTAAAAGCAGTTAATTCTTTTCCTCTCATAACAGGATGGTGCCATCCAATGTACAGGATGGAAATTATCTCTGGCTCATGGTAAGCTCTTAATCTATATTCATGCTACTTTGTCCAAAACAAAACAACAACAGGAATCCTGCTGAGAAATTAATGATCTAGTCAGTCATGTCAGTGCTCAGCCTTGCTCCCTCATCCTTTTGACTTCTCCTCTGTAAGTGTAGCCAATAAGACACAAGGCAATTTGTCTCAGTCATACACACACACCTGTAGCTCAAAGAAAACAGTAAAGCTTTTTACCTGCTCAGACCACTAGAGCAGCTTTCAGATGTCTGGATTAACCAAAATGATACCAGGTCAGGCAATACTAATTTGAAACACAGCATAACTATTTCAGGTGTCTGAAAGGAATAGAAAGTGTTGCAATAAGAATTTTATTTAGTGGTATGTGTTGTCTTCTGAACTATCCATTCATCTTCTGTTACTACTTTGAAGCTAATTAAATTCTCGGCACTTTGCATTCTCCTTTTAGAAGTGCTTCCCAGTGGCCAGCTCAGTTTCTACTTCTTGCTTGTCTAGAATTGAAAAAATTTTGAATTTTTTACATACAGCCAGAATGGTGGCTACAAGTTACCTTGTTCCTGAATTACAGTCAGATAGATGTGTTTTCAAGAGTAAAGACAAGTGAACTTCATAAAAATTCTTTGAGAAATATTTAATTCTGCATTAGTAACAATATTCCACTATAAAATATTTTTAAATAGCAATCACACAGCTAAAAGCCTCCAGATACATTTTGTTTTTCTTAAGTCTATACTTCGACCTAAGTTAAATTGGATACAATTTCTTGCCAGGATTTAAGAATATCCATACAGAGCAGRATCTTTCTAGAACTTTCCAGAACTTTCTCATTCTATTTCTTTCCCTGCAGACAACAATGCAGGGATTATTTTGCCTCCATGGACAGGATTGATCAGGATAAATATAGACATTGATGTCTGAACTACTTGTCTAGACTTTTGATAATGTCAACAGAAAGAAATAAACACTCTTTGCTTGTGATTCAGTTTACACTAAAATAAATGTCTAAAATAAGTCAGATGAATCATGTTCCCAAACAACCTCTTTCTCTCCATTAGTTATAAAAGGAGATCAGTTCAACTAGCTCAGATAAAGTGAGCTACACCTGCTCTAATGAATCTCACTCTAAATATTTTCCGGGTTGGTACACTGCCAGTCAATCCAGTCAATCCAGTCAATTCAGTTCTTTGCATTGTAGGAGGTACAGCGGAAAGAAATAAAAACCATCTGTATAAGGGGCAACTGCTATCTATGTCTGATWGGGGCTCAACCTCTCTATCCCTAAAGGTGCCATATGCCGCATTTTCAAAAAGGTAGTGCTAAAATTACTGCAGAGAGCTATAGTACCATTAAAGGAGAATCAAAGACCATTCCTCTACC
The DNA here is from genome assembly GCA_014549065.1 of Cardinalis cardinalis. Taxonomy (NCBI): domain Eukaryota; kingdom Metazoa; phylum Chordata; class Aves; order Passeriformes; family Cardinalidae; genus Cardinalis; species Cardinalis cardinalis. The sequence continues at coordinate 5,025,114 of JACDOX010000019.1, forward strand.
AGTCAGTCTTCAGATCTTTTCTTCTGTATTCTTTTTGGGGTTCTGACACCACAATTCAAAAGCTGGTGTGAGTTCTACAATTTCCTGCTCATTTTGTGTGGAGGAGGTAAAAAATAAGCATCTGCAACCACTGAAAATGAGAAACAATACAAACTTATTTTTACAAGGCCCTCAGAGCCAAAGTTGAAGGCCATAAATGAAGCTGTATACAGTTTCCTAATATTTTTTTACTAGTTTTCACAACTGCAATATTAATAATGTCATAGTGAAATTCCAGCTATAATTTTCTAAAATAGCCTGATACTAAAYTTTTATGATTGGGATTTTAGCCCTGATTTTCAGTCATGTAAATGGACTTTCCTTGTTGCATTAATTTTATTCTTCTGTTACCAAAAAAAAAAAWAATTGAGAGCACCTTGCTCTTACTTGCCTCAAAATGTGTCATTATAGCTTACTATCAACCTGTCACATAAGCAATCACTACTCATAAAAAGGACTGCCATCATTTCTCAGGTGTTGTCTAGCACTTTTGGGGCCTAGTTTTCAGAAGTGATGAGCGTTTCTGTGCTTGGAGCAGCCAGTCTTTTGTGTGAATGTGTSCTACAAAAGCCACATCATAGTACTGACAGGGAGCTGAAACAGAAAGCTGATATACAGAGGTAAGCAACTATCTTTGTACTGAGATTCCTGTGATTTTCCAGAAAGATTTGTACATCCTAAGAGAAACCTTTCCAATGTGTTTAACAACAGACATGCACTAATTTAATAAGCTTTCGAGAAGTAAAATCAGCTCTTTAAAATTTGTCCACATATCATTAATCACTTTGTCTTATGTTGCAAACAAAACCCACTGTGATTATTTTAATGAACCTTTCTGTAACAGCATATAGAAGTGGATGGAGTACATAGTTAATGTTAATCATTCCTCAAAAATATATTCTGATCAATATTAGACTGATTTATATATTATTCTCCTTGTGAGGGGAACAGGAAAAAGAAATTTTCATTGACATYAACAGGTGTTTTTTCACTTGGGCAAGTTTTTCACATGAGAAAGTACAATACTGGAGTCAGTCAAGCCACTCATCCCAAGTTAATTACGTTCTTAAGTACTTTGCTTTTTCAGAGTGCCTGTGATAAGWACAGTGAAGCCTCAGTTCTTGGTTCACAAGAATAATCCATTGATTTTTGGTCTTTCTCATAATAATATTGCACACAGCAGAAACAAGTTGTAAATTGAGGCGAAAGTTTTCTGTAAGACCTCGATTATTATATTCATTCTCCCTTATAAGCCATTTTAATTAGCAGGGTAACTGCACAACTGCACTCTCTGAGGCTAGGAAAGCTGAATCTCAGGAAAATGGATAAAATCTTATGTGTGCAGAATCTGAAGCCATCAGTTCTAAAACACACTCTACCACCTACTTCATGTCTGATCCATTTGAATGGTCGCAGGAGGATGGCTGCATTCAATAGCTGCAACAACCAAACAGCCCCTTTCTTTCCCTTTGTGCCCAGTATCTGTTTTACTAGCATATATATAGATATTGTCTCTTCTTGGTAACTTTCTGAGAAATTAAAAATCCAAAGAAGTTCAGGTACTTTCATTAGTTTAGAGCTTGTCCAAACAAACTCCCTTTTTTTATCTACCCTAATGGCTGTGACTCACAGCTTAACATTACTCTTTTTCCCTTCAAATATAACATCAATACAAGCGGTTCCTGTTTCTATCCACTTATTCTTCTCTTTCTAGTTCTCATGTCAAACATCACTTTTCCTTGGCACGTCTTGCTACACTTCTCTTGCAAATCTCTGGGGTCCTGTAACCAATTGAAAACCTATTTCCTTCAAGTAGAGATTCAATATTCTAAGTCTGCCTCTAATATACCGCTGACAATGTTCTCATTATGTTTTTTTTAATCCTGCTGATGGCCATCTGCCATAGCTGTAATTATGAATTCAAAATGTCTTTCAATTTTAAGAGGTCCAGAAGTAAAACCACTACTTATTCCAGAAATCACCTTCTCAGTGATGAGTTTCAGGCATGACAGTTCCTGAAATTGAAACTGAAGTAAATTAGAAAACATAGATCTATTAGAAGGCCATATTTCTTCCTGCAAACTGTCAAAACCTGTTAACATACAGAAATCCCTCACTGCAAGTTTTAAGGCTTATTCCTTATAAAAGTGCAGAAATATCTTCTTTTATATTYATTGTACCACTCCTAAGGGTAATATTTTTAAGCATTTTTTCCCATCCTCTAGGCATAAGGACTGCTGGTGTTACTGTAGTCAGTTGTGATGGGATGMTATGAAGTGGTTACCCCATCAGATTGTGTGTTTTTCAGAAACAAAACTTCAGTTGTTCATATTCTCATTTACCATTTATCTCTCTCACAGGCTTTCCCTTGTCCTTATTTTTTTTTTATTATTTTCCTCTGCCTTATTTTTTTTTTACCCTCCTGAACAATGTTCTTTCCTCATTAAATTTCTTAATCTAATTTCTTAAMAATCATCTTGGCTGACAATTACAATCAATTTCAAGTCATTATACACCACATTCTACTTTTTTTTTTCCATATCAGTGTTCTAATAAGCTACGAAATCATGCATGTGAATCCTCTATGAGACCAGAGATATCATTAAGATATGCAATTAGACACTGCAAGATTATGAATGTTAATTGGTTACAACCATGTTGAGAGAGAATTGTCCAGTTCTCAGAACAATATATTGGTGACTTGACATACAAAGAGCATTTTGGTGAATTTTAGTAATACTGCAAGAAAAGCAAAGATTTAGAGAAGATGAATTAACACAAATTAAAATATTTTCACATGGAATATGGATGAATGTTTGATGGTAACTTGAATATATAATTATCATTGCTATAAAATAATGCAAACACAGTTGAAGTGCATTCAGACAGGAAAACAAATATACAATACTAAAGACTATCTAGGTAAACAACTGAGTCAGTACATAAGAAATTTAGCTTAAACCTAAATAAGGAATACTGTAGTAATTGATGTATTTTTTCATACCATTTGGTGTTTTAGGAATTCTAAATGCAGGAAAGCATTCATAAGAGTAGGTTAGAATTTATGCCATACCCCCAGAAAATTTTACTCATGAAAAAGTAACAGGTATTAAGATGGCTGATTAAACCACCACAAACATCTGAGTTACTTGTGTGACTTCTTTTCAAAGCACAGAATTAACAAAATCCATATACTGTTCTACCTCTTCTCTCTTTCCAGAGAGAGGAACTAGCTGACACTTGCAACAAGATTCAGCTCTCCCAAGAATGTAAAAAGAGATCCCCAAGATATTTGCTAGTGAGTAATATAATAGAAATCAGCTCTAGCTCCTCAGATTTTTTAAATTGTTCCGTACTTCAGGTACACGAACGACTGTTGGTGCACATAACTTTTTCTTAATCTGTTGACTCTGGTGAACTTAAGTTACTTCACATTCTTCTGAATTAATTTTAAACACTAAAAATATCATAAAATTGAAAGGAAAGGTACAACTGGAAGAATAAACTACAAAAATATAAATCTAGTTTAACTTAATTTAATTTTTTCCTCTCCAGCTGTTTCTCTACTTTGGATATTCTTTTAGGAAAGAAACCTAAATTTTCATATTCAGAAATGCYACCGAATATTCAGAATGCTGCTGAATTTGGTCTCCCTCCTTCAGCATCAAACCCTTCCATCCTATTCAGCCTCAGTTCACTGCCAAACCTGCGTCCCATGAGCCATTCACTAAAAAGGGAATTGCCATTCCTTGAAGGCTTTCCTGGTGGGTTTTATTTTCCTTACTAGCACCATCTTATTAACTGCAATAAGCTTATTGCAGTTTTCAGGATTTCTGAGTSAGTTACAAGAGTTTTTAATAATTTATTGTTGGATGTGACAAATGCCTTATCTCACTGTTTGGTCAAATCATGCATAACATTCATAATGCTGTTGATACAGGCAGTGTTTACAGTGTTTTTCCTGCCTCCACCTTTTGTCAGTTTTAGGGTTCTCTTCTTGCATTTATAACCCACAGCTACTAACCTTAATTGCAATCTGCAGTAATATCTGAATTATTATTGTTAGATAACCTATAGAGTGTGGTTTGTAACTTTTAGATTTAATGAATACACAGAGCATAACAAGATTTTGTATGATAATATATTTTAATTAAATTTCAACTATAGGAAGAGGAAAATAATAAATTTATGGTAAATAGATATTTTTATTTTATTTTTCACTATAGATGTGCATTTGCTTTATTTTCATGTCTGCTTTTAGTCATGGCCTTTTTTATTCAAGTAGTCAAGTTAAAACAATTTTGTTTTGCCTTATTTTGAGATGTCACACTGTTGGTGGTGCTTTGCCTTTTCCTTGGGAAGTACTCAATCACCTATGAACATGCAGATACTCAACCTCCTTGTCTGAAATATCTAATAACTGGTGGAAAAGGAATGCTACTGCATGAAATTGGAGAGCTATTTGCCTGATTGCTTTTTCATGTTCAAGGAAAGTTAGTGAGAAAAGCGTCTTGGCATATTTCAGAAGGATATTTATCTTTTGAAAATAACTATTGATTTTTAGTTTGTAATTTGAAATTAATTAAATAGATCTGAGTTTCTGAGTCAAGTCCTCTTACTTTAATGGGGAAAAGGATGTTTCATTGACTAAGCAGCTAAGTGTGGCTTGGGAAAATGTATTATTTTCTTTGTTCTAGTAAACATTGCATTTATGACCTTGGAAATTCAGAACTAGAGCTGTAAAGTTATGTAGTCACTTAAGAATGCAGTTAGGAGTTAGGAATGGTGATTTGTTCATTTTTTGCACCACTGAAGAGCAGTTAAGGCTCAATCTAACTGTTAGCTGGAATTAATCTCCATGCTGTAACTCACCTGCAGAGGTGTCTAAACAAGGAAAGCAGTCAAAACTTTGGCAATAGAACATTCTATTCTGATTCAGCTTTGTCCTTGCCAATTCTTACTCTTCCAGACTATTCCCAAATGCACTTGGAGCATTCAAAGGTGTAGGAAATAATTTTCTAAAGGCAATTTGGATTAAAATACAATGTTTGGAGGCAAAAAGAGTAAGCCAGCAGAGAACATGCCCTAACACCCTCCAGCCCTAATGTTAATTTACTATATGACAAATGTAGCCCTTTCTTCCTGAAGATATACTCAAGTTGGCAAATGTTGCCAAAACGTAAAATAATGCAAAAATAACAGGTTAATGAAACTTGCTGGCTTCCAAATGAGAATGGCTTCTCATCTGCTCCTCTTGGCAGGAGAGCAGAGCAAGCTACAATCTGTACACCACATCCATGTGACCCTATTCCAGGCATAAGTAATTCTACATGAGGATAACTGAACTTCTCCAGCTGGCAGGAATGCGACATTGTACCTTCAAGGCCTATGGAGTTACTGAGATAAATGTGTGTGACACACATCAAATTAATCAATACTTCTGAATATATGCCATCTTGTTTGAAATAAAAGGTTTAAAAATYGCATCAATTTTATTTAATTCAGTGTTCACCTAACCTAACATTTCCCACACTGATAACTGTTTATATTTTTCAGCCAGTCTTCTATAGCTGATATATTAAGCGTTCACATGCTTCAAATTACTGCAAACGTAGCAAAGCATCAGCTTTGCACTTGATCTTTCAGAAACATTTTCACAATTAACATTCTCTCATCAGAGGACACAATTGCCAAGGTTTCCTCTCCTGCATTTAAGTCCAACATGGTACTTTCCAGCTTTTTCAAATAATAAAATACAATCAACTTGAAAAATAAGGTAATTTTCCTCTCATGGAAAAATCACTGTCCACTGATCATAATTTAGGGTGACAAACTAAATAAATATTCCCAAGACAGTTTAATCAAAGCTTCTTATTTATGTAGTTTACCTTGATTAAGAATGAAATCAACTTATTTGAAGTAAAAATGTAATTCAAAGTCCAATATAACTTGAAAGATAGCAAATTATATTAGACAAGCTCTAAAACAGACTTCAGTCACAGAGTTGATCAAAGTCCTTAATGAAAACAGCACCCACGAATTTGTTTGTCTTTTTCCCCTTTAGGGTGCTCCTAACTCCTGTTTTATTGGTCTTCTTCAATATGTTCCAAGTGAGCGACAGCCCAGTGATAATGAAATTGAGCAACTCTAAAACTTTATGAGCCAGTGGAATTCCAGCTACTGAAAAACATAGCTTTTGGAGAATGTCTCAAAGAAACTCAATAATACTATAATGTGTCTTGAGGGCCATACCAAATAAACAGTGTTGTAAAATATCCATAGACACAGGCTCAACCTCCTTAAAACCCGTCAGTAGAAAACTATAGTCCTACATTCTGGCTAGTAATATTTATTTGAATAAGAGTAATTTATTTGAAAAGAGTAAGACTAAGTAAATTTTTCTTTAATAATAATTTTAGCAGTAATTCAAATATACATAAAACTCCATTATACATTACACAAACATAAAATACATGTTAAACTGCTTATTTTCTTTGAGATTTTACTGGTTATTTCAAAATTAATGGCATACAGGTTTATTATGATGGCAGTGATTCCTTTACATCTAAAAAAAAATTAAGCTTACCTAAAGTATTATATTTTAAAGGTAAAACTTTTTTTCTGTCTTCAGGAACTTGACATGGAGATGAATATAGACATCCAGTCCTGGTCACCAACTCAATTGAGCAAAACTCCACAGAAGGAGAATAGAGCTTAATGTTGAACTCATACAAAGCTTTTTGAAGTGTGTAGTGACTCCTGATGTTTTCCTAATCAAAGCCAAATGGTATGTTTAGGACTCAGGTTTCAGGAAATTTTTCAGGCTTATCAAACTTTTTAGAACAGAACTTCTTGGTGGTTGTGTCTATGTGGGGCACTGAAGCTGCACCAGAGATGTTTTCATCTGGTGTCAGAGAGGAGATACAAAACACGATGTAGTATAGTAATTTCTAGTTGATGAGATTATTTTTGAATGTAGAAATTGAAGTCAGCTATACGGTGACCAGAGAATCAGGAATTTCATAGTGCACAGATAATGTTCTTTCCACAGATAATGTTACTCTATATGTCTGTCTACTAGTATGAGCCAGATATAAGTTTTAACTGTCATTTTGATGTTATTTAGAACATCAAAAATGCCAATTTCCCACAGCTGTGAGTAACTTTGACTCCAAATATTATTACATGTTCTTTGTAAAGCCTCAGTCAGTAGTAGGGAAATATATTCTCTYAGACAAAACAAGTCACACTATAATTTTATAAGCTTTTGGAAAACAAGGAGATATTGACAAAAAAAAAAGATTTTTTTTTTCTATGGGAAAATATGAAACYACATTTTTGAAATCATACTCTTGAAAGAAAGAATATTTAATTTAGAAGGGTCTGGCTGGAAAATTACAGCATATTCACAACATTTATAAAATCCAGCAAATGTGATCACCCTTTGGGGCAGCAGCCTTTAGCTCCTTTCCAATGTGGTTAGCTGGTTTGTCTCTTCTCAAAAGATAAAATCAGCATAAAATATCCAAAACTTCAATGATAGACTCATTTTTACATAATGAAACATTAACTGAAACTCTTCTTGTGCACCACCATGTACTCCCAAAACAGCTACCTACAGCTACCACAGCCATCTAGCTGACTAGCACAGGCACAGTTTTGGGGCAGAAAAAAAMCAAAGTGAAGTGCAACAAATACACAATAAATAAGAACAGATAGAAGAGAGGTGTTCCACCTTATCCAGTCCCTGACATTAGGTATTTCATTCAATGATGAACTACATATGGTGCACATAAAAATCTTCAATTACATTGAAATTATCGGAGTTGGGTCACCTTGCCCTTGATGACAAATTAAATATCTATATTCCAAGCAGGGTCATGTAGGCCTGAACTTTCCTTCTCCTGACTTAGATCAGGATCCTTGTTTAGCASGGTTGGTGCCAACTGTCTGGCTCACTCCTGCACAATGAACCCAGTCAGACACACCMTCGAATCCTTGGTCTTTGAAAACTACATGTAGTACACGGTAAAGATAATTCATGCTGTTTATGTATAAAATATTGTAAAATCCAAGCTACGTCTTTTGACCACCCCAGCCGGGAGCAGTCTTATTTTTATTCAATTAGTTCCCAGATGACATTCAGATAATATCAAGTCTGTTAACGTATGAATGGGGACCTTCCTGAGCGATGATCAATGACTTCCCTGGAATGTAGGAGTGGTCTTGCACCTCGAAGATTGCATCTACTACACTCAGCACCCAGCACTGTGCCCCACGCTGTTACATGTGAGTGCAGACTTCTCCGAGTTGTTCTGACAACATCTAGACACCTGGAGCCACTTTTGTCTATCCCTGCACATGTATGGCCCCAGTTCTGCATGTGAAGTGACACAAAGGAACATTCGGTCATCTCTGCCTCAGGCAGAATAAACTGTATATAARCTGGCTGCAGGACGAAGTAAGGGTGAACCAAAGGGGAGACTGACATTTTGGTGGTCAGATCCAGGTTCACCCAGCATCAATCCTGGGGTTGATGCTGCCTTGGCTGTGGTGGTTTTTTTCTTGAAATTCTGTTTCACTGACAATTTAATAAATCATTGCTAAATTTTCTTATAAATTTGGCTTCCGATTTGATCATTTATAACATACATATTGTGAGGAAAGTAATCGTTAAACTGATGCTCTTGTGCCTACAGAGTCCTCAAAGAACAACTGGCTTTTAGACAAAGAAAAGAAGGGGATTTTCTCTCATTTTTCTCAGTATCCTAAAATTATTAATGGGAAGTGAGCTTTGTCCAAGATTCCAAATTATTTACATGTTGCTTAATCCCTTCTGTTCAAGCCTAGATTAATAAAAAACAGAATTGTACTCAATATACAAATTCTAAGCTAAGGTTTTTTTTTTCCATAATGGAAGCTTCTCTTTAATAGTCTCATTTTTTCTATTATTTTGCAGATCCATCTTTAACAGAAATAAGTAAAACAAAATAATCCATTTTCTCATTTCCCTCTCTCTAGATAAAATATGCTCATTAAGAAAGATTATGGACAATWAAGGTGATGATTCTGAAGTTCTACAAAATAGAATGGTGTAAATCGACATAGGGAAGTACTTTTGTCCTCCATTGATGTAAATACATTTTATTGTGAAAATTATCTTTTAAGAGCTACAGTCTTTGAATGTGTGAATGACTTTTCCTAGTTTTGAAAAGATTTCATAATAATGTTAACAATGCCTTTGCATCTTAAAAGTAATAGATTTCCCAGTACATTTCCAGATAAGTAATTTTTGAGTTAAAATKATATAACCAGAGAACATTTTTAATTTTCTATTTCTAGGACATTCATTTTGATCTTTCACAGTTACACTGAATATCTCCTTCTCGGTCATGAAGTACACTTCTTGTAAACACTAGCAATCATTCTACTCATTACCAGTTCAAACTACGGAAATTTTCTGAAAGCACCTTGCTGGAGGAGAATGTTAGTTCAATAACCATATTGGAATACATTTCAATTGCAAGATGGAATGCAACCAATCTTAGACCAATTTTCACTGGATAGGGTTTTTTTGCCAATAAACCTTGAAAAAGTCTTCAAAATTTAAAAGTCAATAACAACAAGAAAGCTTTTGTGAGATGAGATGTTTCTCAAGGTATCTCAATGGCTGTTTTATTCATCTACACAGCATAGTAATTTTCACTGCATCAAATCCTTCCTCTGAAATCTATATTCGATCTGTATAGAGTTCATATGCCATGATAATATGCTATGGGATAACGTTTTGTTTTGTTTTTCTTTATTATCTTTTGTAAGGAAAAAAATGCATGTGTTGTTTTCAAAACTTTATTACAAGGAAAAAATATCTTCTAAAGCTATTTTGCACCAATGGAGAAAAACATAAGCCCTAAAAGAAGATGAATTTCTCAAGATACAGTACATTTTTTCTGAATCTTGTTCCAGTTCATTGGCCTTCAGTCATTTATCTTTCAATGTCATTTGTACTTCCTCAGAGTCACTATTACAGGAATTCATTATAAATAAAAGATACTCCATGGGCCTTTTTGCTACTTAGTGCAATGCTTAGTATAATGTTTTTAGATAAAATTTGCTTTATATGTGATTTGATAATTTACTTAAGTAAGTGTAAAGAAAATACTTCATGTACATTAAGGACCTGACTACTCAAAGGTAACACTTCACAATTATCCTTTTTTAACCCATTTAGAACATGATATCCCWTACTAAAACAGTTTAGAATATATGTGATATGAAAAATCTGTATGTGTTGGCTGATTTTAAGACCTGAAAGAATTTCATTAACTATGACTGGAAAGTAATAATGGGAACTATCAGTGGAGATTCTACCTTYACAGCTAGAGGTATTCCCATATGGGTTTGACAGTTCAGTTGGTCAGACTCTAGCTTGACACTTGTGATTATTTTCTTCGTCATAGTCTTTCAGTATGACCTTAGAAAGGCTATTTATCCCCACTCCGTTCCTTGGTTTCTACTCTCTCTTGTCTAATAAGCTTGTCAGTTTTGGGGGCTTTTACAATACCTTAGGGAACTTGATATATTCCCACAATACTGGTAATAGTAATAGATAATAGCTTCGAGAAGTTCTGAAAGAAAGTAGGGAAAGATTTATGAATGACATTGCATGGTCTGTGGTTTCATGTTCAGCGGGAAAGATGTGGAGACAGGAATCCACAATGGAGCAGGCTTGCTGGCAGGACTTGTGACCAGAGGACCCAGAACTCCTGAAGGACTGCACCCCACTGGAGGGACCTGGAGCCGGTGAAGAGTGTGAGAGGTCTTGCCTAGAGGAAAAAGGAGCAGCAGAGACAATGTGTGATGAACTGATGGCAACCCCCATTCTCTGTTCCCCTGGGCCCCTATGAGGGAGCAGGGAGAGAAATTGGGAGCGAAGTTGAGACYAAGGAAGGGGGAAGTGAGGGGAAGGTGAGTTTATGATTTGAGTTTACTGTAATGATTKGCAATAAATTCAATTTCCCCAAGTGGAGTCTGTTTGGCCCATTACAGTCACTGGTGAATGATCTCTCCCTGCCCTTAACGCAGCCKAAAAATGCACAGCTTTAGTTATATTTTTGCTCCCCTGCCCAGCTGAGGGGGACCAAGCAGCTTTGGAGGGCCACCTGTCATCCAGCCAGGGTCAAACCAACGCAAGAGTGTTTTCTTTATTGACAGTATTTTTATTATTAATTTTTCCAAAAAAGAAAATTGTATTTTTCAAGTTAGATCACTTCCTTATAATTTTTGTTGCAGTTTACAAATTAAAATGCATAAAGATGTCATCTAAATATACTTTCCTTAAAACAGCGTGCCTATTTCAAAACTAATGCATATATGTCTTCATATACCACTGAAATACCCCTCTGTTTTATGTTAAGTGCTTAACTGTCCTAGAAACAACATACAGCATTTTAGAATAAAAGGTAATGAATAATTTTGTCAGCTTAATTTCAAGGAGTATTTGAGATGAGTATAGAGTAGTAGATTAATATTTTGTCAAAAGATTTTGGCTAGCACAATCTTAATTCCAAAGTGAATGAAAACTATTTTATGAAAACTATAAAAATTAGAACTTTCATCCTTTTCTTTCTTATAGATTATTCATACAGACTAATTAGTTTTATTTTTCCTTCATCTTCTCAATGACCAGTAAGAGTAGGCTCACTGTGTATGCCTACTCACAAGTATTGACAAAAGTTTGAAAGTGTATTTCAGGCAAGCCAGAATTACATTTACTTGTTTTCTTCTCAAAGCTATTTTTTCCCTTTGGAKCATTAGCTGCCGCAGTGTTGGTATCTGCTGTTCATTTATTTATTTATTTAAAATTATTACCTTACATTTATTGTTTGCTTTTTATCACAAACTGCAAAAGTTATGTTTTGACTATTAGTCCAACCATTAAAAGCCAGATTCAGGCAAAAACCTCGAGACAGAATGGTTACCTGAGGTAAGAAAAAGTTAAAAATGAAGGTGAAATTATAATTCCCTTCAATCCAGTGTCAAAGTTCTCTTGCAGAGTGTTGAATTAAACATTTTCCTGAAAGTGAAGATATAACGCCGCCAATGTCATTTTGCTGTGTAAAGACAATATCACTATAGATTAAAGGTAAACCTCACTTATCCTTCAAATACCTAATGAAAACACATTTCAGTGACAGAAAAGCAATTTCTGAAAATCGGTAMTGTATAATATTATAAGCTCTTCATTTAGTAGTATGTGTGCTAAACTGCAGAAAATAATGGTTATATAAAAGTACAGGATAATAAAAGTCAGTGCCTTTGCCTCTAACTTCTGACAATGAGGGTTATAAGTCTTTTTAAACATAAAAAGTTTCAGTCTTATGATTTCCGTGCAAGGTGGTTGATAAAAGACTTGCGTCAAGGCTTGCCTTCTACCTGTTACACATAACCTCGAAATCTTCCCACATGGAGAGATGTGCATTAATTTCTTCAGCCTTTCCAATGGCTTGGCAAAGTCAACCATCTTTCCTGGATTGCTGTCAAAATTCCTCAATATCTAAGACTTTAGCCTGCAAGGAGCGACACAGAAACAGCATGTTTTATGTTTGAGAAATAAGAGAAAATATTTTAGCAATAACCTTATGAGTATGAGAATTGAGAGCTATGTTTACATACTTAATTTTCTTTTCTACAGTGCTCAAAAATGCTGCACACCAAATGCTTATGTAGTGAATTCCCATCAAAAATTGTGACTGATGAAGATACGTATGAAGGGACTTTCATGACTTCATGGTATGATCCAATTACAAGAGGTGCCTCTCTCTGAATTAAAGTTCAAACAGCATCATATAGCAGAGTTAACAGTTCAGATTTTATTTAACAGTAAATGTGAGGTAGAGAGATAGAAGTATGAGGAGATGGGGGATAGGAGAAAATAAAGAGTGAGAGAGATTAAATACAAAAATTTCAMCACCATATGGATTCCTGCAGCATCTCACAGGTCCTTTTTTACCCTGGTCTTCAGAGGTGGGGGTCCYAGTGTTGTTCTTCTGGATGCATCACTTCTACACAGTCCAAGTCCCAGACATCCATGGGACGTAGATGCCATTCTCACAACTTGAACTGGCATGTGTATCCTTTCCCACAGTTTGCCACTGTGCAAATTTTGTGTCTGGATCTTATTTTAAGATCACTCAGTCTGCACAGTGGAATTTTTTCCAGTGTGCTAATTCCAGATCTTCACTTTTATCAGTCCTGGAATTAATGCCTTCCTGTTCTGCCATCTATACTTATCTCAAGTTCCTGTTGTGGTGGCTTATCTTATGGGAGCTTCCTTCTTGAGAYATGAGACTGAATTCTTCAACTTCTCACACAGCCCCATGATAATTTTAGAGAGGTACATGGAATTATGGAAGAACATTTACAGTATTTTGCAGAAAGATACTCCGCTTAAATGAAAAGGCAAAAAGAAAAAGGAAGAGGTAAMAACATGTTGTCAAAACTAGAAGATATTCTCCTACGAAAATCATGCTAAATACATTTAGTAAGGCATCTCTAAAAGTCTCATAAAATGTGAAAAGTGAAGCTGAAAATGAAATTAGATAAAAATATTACTTAGAAAAMAGTTCTCATTGAAGGTGGAAAATCAAGATAAGTTTAAGATGATTTTAAAGTGTATATCTTATGCAAATGACAGAAAAAAGTATGGAGAAAAATGCAGAAGAATAATCTGTAGAAAATTCTACTTCTCTGTGCTAGGAAGCAGCTGACATTTTTAGTAAAGTGCTTGAAGGAATAAAGTTTTATTATGCAGCAATTTATTTTGAAAGTTTCTAGTTTAATAAAAAATTCTCATGCTGCCTTTGAAAAATCCCCCACTTTACAGAGTAGAACCTTTCTGCTTAAATAGAATGARTTTGCACCCTGTCATGTCTGAAAAAATGACATTAATAAGTTGGGCTAGCTAGAAGAGCAAGTGTTTCTCTCATCTACRTTTAGAGCTTTGAGTTTCTCTCAGTATTTATCTCTCATGCTATAAATATCATAATAATAATATTAATCRTTATGGTTGTGTCCACTAACAGGAAAATAAATAATGCGAAACTGAAATACAGGAAATTTTTTCTTAAATATGAGAGAAAAAAAAATCTTTCTTATTTAAGAGCTGTTGACACAGGTTAGCCAGGGAATTTTTGGAGTCTTTATCCTTGGGATTTTTCAAAATTCAGCTGAGCATAGTACTGGGTAGCCAGTTTTAGCTGATCCTATTTTCAGCAGAAGGATCAGACTAGAGGAAGTTTGGTGCTTTTCAATCTCAGCTGCTGTGTACTCTGTGATGGTGTTCACAGAGRTCCCAGGATGAGGGAAGAGAYGAGAATCTTGACTCCACATTTCAGAAGGCTGATTTATTATTTTATTATATTTATTATATTAAAAGAACATGATGTATTAAAACTACACTGAAGAATACAGAGAAAAGGATTTCATCAGAAGGCTAGAAAAGAATGGAATCAATAATAAAATCTTGCGACTGCTCACAGCCTCGACACAGGTGGCTGTCATTGGTCATCAAGTAAAAACAATTTCACATGTTGGGTAAATAATTCTCCAAATCACATTCCAAAGTACCAAAACACRGGGAAGCTGAAGCTTTCCAGCTTCTCAGGAGAAAAGATCCTAATGAAAGGATTTTTCAGATAATATGTCTGTGACAGTACTCCAACAAAGTGGCTTTGGCTATGATAACATGTAAAATCCTTAGAAAAGGTGGTATTTTTGGAGGTCTAGCCAAAAGAAGCATCCAGTGTGATTATCCTAAAAAAGACTCTCTATTGCTCAGTTAGAATTATAGGATCTATGGGAATGTACACACTGCTGAAGAATGCCCATGAAGTTTCTTTCTAGACCACTCCAAGTGTTGACAGTAGTAAATRAAAGGCTTGCATCTTTCTCCTGGCCAAGGGTGAAATTGTCAGAAGGGAGAGAAGAACCATTACATCCAGTTCCTTTAGCAGGTTTCCTTATTGCAAAGCAGTACTAGCCAAGTAACAAGGCAGCCTGGTTTTCACCTAGCTCCATCCTGCACCAAACAATCAAGACTAAAAGCATCACTAAAGGTCCTCAGCAAGGTTTTTTTTTGTTGGTTTTTTTTGTTGGTTTTTTTTTCTTTTCTTTTGTTTTGGGTTTTTTTTGATAGAAGATTAGAAGAGCAACACATAATTGTCCACGTTAACTGCAATAACAATAGAGTTGAATTGTATCTTTGTCTATTTTTGCACTTCTTGAGGGTGAGGGATCCCATTTTGTATTTCCAGGAATCTAAACTTTTTTCCTTTCAACTGGATTAGTTATCCACTAACCTTATGACTGCTACTTACAGAGCCTAAAAGCTGTGCATGTGTATTTGCASATTGTATTGCTCTGTTGGAAGACCAGCAGCTCACATGTGCTGAAAGCTTTGCCATTCCAGTCCTTGTTTTTCTGGATCCCATTTAGCCATTCTGACTTAGCAGAACAAAGCCAGYATCTTCTAACTTCTTGAGCCACAAAACAGTTTCAGTCTCGTCATACAAGTTCTCAAAAGAATGGCAAAGGCATGCTCAAAAGCACCTATTCATCCCATTTCATTTATTTTTCAAGAGCTTTGCCTATCCCACGTTTAAGGCATTGAGGCTGGAGAGTTTCCTTTGCTTTCATTCTGGTGAGTATTCCACCTCTTAGCCTGACCTCACTGACAGAATTTCCCTTGAAGTCAGCCAACTCAAGTCTTTTTTGGGCTTCAACTAGTTTTCTTAAGTGTATCGCCTGCACACACACACACACATATGAATAAATGGGAGAAGAGGGGGTAGGAGAACACATAGTTCTGAGTGTTTCATATRGAAAAAACCTAAGCACTTTGCACTAGAATGAGTGTTTTATGACTTTTTGGGGCATATCCCTCAATTTATTTTGAAAAATAGAGGTTCCTGCTTTAAACTTAATTTTCATTAACTTTCCTTTTGTAGAATGCTGTTTATTAATTGMAATTTTGTACTCTTACAGTGTATCACAGGGATAAATTAATTTTAAAAAAAAGAATGTCACAATATAAAACATTTAAAGGCTCTTATTGAAAAATGTACACTAGAAGTTTAGTGTTGGTATACATTTMAACAATTTTCCCTAAAGTCCAACATATGATACAATCCATTGACAAAATTGATCTCCTACAAATCTTAGGCAAAGAAAAAAGAGGAAATCMCAGAGAAAGGAAATAAAATATGCAGATATATATTTCTTTTCAGGAATTAAAATAAAGGAACATTTATCAGGCTTGGCATAATCATTTTGTACAAATTGAACATGGATTYAAAATAAAATTATCATTTTCTATCTATCTCACACCAGATTAAAAACAAAATCAATCTGAAGTAACATTTACAAAAGGATATATGTACCTTGAAACTATATTTTTCTGCTGAAGATAAGCAGAAGGACTGCAGTCTGTAATATAGTCAAAAGCAAAGGTTTCTTTACTATAACACTTGTACATGGATAACAATTTGGGCAATCTAAATGTCTAATTTTCTAGTAGAAATCTGTCTATCTTTCTGATTCATTTTTCAGCTCATATTAGCTAACTAAAGGACATTTTAGAGCACAAGAAAGAAATATGCAACTCTAAAAATATTAAGGAAATTATTTTATTTTCAGGCAGTTAGGGACAGTCATATCTAGCAAACAAGAAGATATAGTTGCAAATKAATTAAAGGTATTTTAAAATATCAGTGAAATCTATGTACCAGTACAGGATTTATTTTTTCTTCATGTACATGCTCTTTGCTTTAACATTAGCTTATTTCTTTGTGGAAAAATGAAGCAGAAGCAAAGCTCCTGTCTACTTTTTTGGCATAAACCTAAGAAAGTGAGAATTGCATATCTGAAAAGGGTGGGGTGGGAGTGGAGACAGGGATAGAAGAAGAATCAAAGAAAGAAGCATAACTGAGTAAATCAGATACTGAAGTGGAGCTTTGGGAAATCTGGTCCCATTCCCAATTCTTCTGCAAGTTTACTGGGTGACTTAAAGCAAATTACTTCACTCTAAGCTTTGGTTTCTTTAACTAGAAACTGCAGATGCTGTCTTGCAGTCATGTGTTGAGATTTATAGATGGAAAAAGTATTACTATAATATTAATAATCTTTTCTCAGAAGACCCTTATTGCAGCCATGTGCCAGTTGGTGTCAGTTGTTTGACTGATGGGTTCTAGGTATTTACCATTGACAGCAGAGCACAGAGATACCCAAACAATAACATGAACGAAATATCCCTTGTCAAAATTATAAATAATTGCCACAAAATAGTGAGTAATACTTATCACAAAATCTGCTTTCTAATGCGCCACCTTAACACAACATGGATAACACAGAAAAACAACTGAACATTTGTTTCGTCCTTAGAGACAGATGGGGAAACATGACCACCATCAGATGCTGAAAAACTGCAGAATTCCCCAAACCCTTGRAATGAGTTTCCCATGCAGTACAATTACAGRATTCTTTTTTAAAGGGAAAGAAAAWATCTAAACATAATTTTTTATCCATTATCTCAATTCTCCTCACACACATTATATTCCTACTAAGATATAATTCAGGTAGTGTTGACAGTTTTGACACAATTCATTTATAGAGCACTCTGAATCACATAAAAAATAGACTCATTGCCTGGAAGCTGCCTCCAGAGATTATATAATTATTCCTCTAGTTCATGGCAGGATCTGTACACAACAGATGTTTGCTGAACTTGTTCTTAAAGATATACCACAATGGAGAGTTCAAAGGCTCATGTGCGCTTCMGTGATCCTTTGCTGTAAGAAGAAACTCTTTATGCAGAACTTAYGTGACAAAAAGTGTGGATGTAAAGTCAAAATGGGAACACAAGGTTAATAAATGGAGAAAAAGGTAAGAAAAAATTTACTTTAACAATTAATTTTGTGATATTCTTAGGTAAACTTGCCTGAAAATGTAAAGTATTAACTAAGTATATGCACAACCAGTACATGCAGAAGAGCATATTTGTACTTATTCATTTACAATGGACCATTTTCACTAAAAGAGAAATAAGAACAAATTTTAATTAAAAAATCTCCTTTTATTTTCCCCTAAGGGAAGAAGCCATTTTTACATTACATGTGGAAAAATATATTAAAATAATTTTTTTTACTGTAAATGTCATGCATCTCAGTACATTTTAATTTCATGAATTCCAAATCACTCCTACTTCTTAAGACTTTTAATGTATGGTAAAATATTTGTTTAAGCAAGAATCAAGCCTCTGTAATCTTGTTAAGCCCATCAATTCTGTTGCAACTCCAACAGACTTCATGGAAGATACCTTCTACTTGCCTAGATTTGCAGCTGCAGCATGATCCCAAAATATCTGCCTGAATGTCCTCATATCACTGGCCGGGGGTCTCTACAAATCACAAAAGGGATGGGACTGCTGTGGAATGTGCCTTGAGCTGTTTTATTTTTCAGCATCAGTCTCATTACRTGGTTATGACAATGGGAAGAYGCCATCACCTCACATCTCAGGCAGCARACCAAGAACTTAATGTTACMGCTTACTTTATAAGTGTTTTGACCAATCACACAAAGCAAAAGCATATTGACAGTAGTTCCATCCAACCACTAWWAGCACACGTGCCTTTGGTTAAAACAATGCCTGCTTATTTCRAATACAATACCTACTTSTAAGCCCTAAAACACAATGCACAGAGCTCCATTATTAAGCTTCAAACTTCCTAATATCTTCCTAGMTAAACTTTTCTGTAGCTTAGGGAGTTATTCTAGACAAGCRTTAATACACAGACCATTGTTCTAGTYGTCCTTGCTTTTCTACATTTTACAKAATTTTTCTACTGAYCTATCTCATGRCTACTGCTTAGCTCTAATCACAGTTCTGCTGTCTCTGAGGCCTGCCTTTTGCAGCTTTCCCAAAACTTTCTGATTTATGGATTCCCAYGCCTCAGGTCAAGCAAAATGTATGACCTGTTTGTCTTCTCTGTAATTGCTCTAGTGGGCATCAGAGAGAATTACATGATGCTCTGAAACAGCCAAAATAGTAAGCACTCAGAGCTCAAATGTCCCAATATTTTGTTCCTTTTACCCACTGATATCCACTTAGCTTGCATGTTTCTTGAGCATCAGAGTTCAGGAGCTTTTTAGGTGTCTCATTCTCTTAGTCTGCATCTTCCTGAAGCTAAGATGGTGTTGTAAAGCCTGAGGTACTCAAGGGGCTTTTGCAGATGCTGCTCAAATCCACTTAACTGGGCCCAGTTGATTAGAAGTGAGATAAAAAGACAGTGGCTAGTTGTGCTTTGCAGTGTTTCCCAGAGCCTGCAGGGTACCTGTGGCACCCACCTGCCCTGCAGTACCCACCAGGAGAGGTCAACCCTTTTCCTCCCATCATCCTTCAGCCAGTTATAGCTGAGCATTGATTCTCCAAGTCATAGCATAGTATCACARCGAGCATTGGGTTGGAAGGGGCTTTTGAAGACCATCTTGTTCTTACCCCCTGCTGTGGGCAGGAGCATCAGGTAGCTCAGAGTCACTGATGTTTATCTTATCTGATATTTTTATACTGGTGGAACATGGAGGAAAGTGTTTGTCAGTTGTGGGCAGAAGGTACTGTGCATATAGAGTATCAGATTAACCCGGGACAGCTAACAGCCTCTACGTGTTGCAATTATTTGTGAGAGAGAATTTAGATTGCTTTTCAAGTGCTTGTGTATTTTTCTTTTGTTCTTTTTCAACTTCTTCTTTAGTCCTTTTTTTTCAATACTACTTCTATGACCATTCAGTTAGGCCCCAAGTTTTGTGTGTGTCTGGGCTGTTGCTCATAAATATTTAAATTGTTTGCTAGAAATGAATTCCTTTCCAGCTACAACACTAAACAAAGTGAAGCTGTCAGAATGTGAAAACCTCCTACACTGTGTAATACTGTTCTGCCATGGCCATTATTGTATCTTGTCATCCTATATTATACCGATTTTTTCAAAATCCAAGATTTATGTGATTTTATGTGGTATAAGATGCTATATATGTTAGCAATTTTAAAATAAGTGTTTTAGACAATCTGAYAGAACATGTCTCTACAAGGACTTCAAAGGGGAAAAATGAAAAAAGTATGTTTTGCTAAACCAAACATCCTACCAAAGCCCAAAACCAGCATAATAAAAAGCATTGAGAGGATTTATATAACCCACACTTCTTGTTATATGTTGTTTTTTGAAATTAAAGTAATTATGCTGTTACAGTCAGCAATTAAAATGAACATAAAATTGTTTAGAAGCCAGTGGAAGCTCTCCAGGTACAAAAATTAATGGGTTCTGAAATATATTTACCTGTCATAAATGCTTTTAGCACAAGGATGAATTAAAGGCACATTTATACTGAAATTAAAAACAAACAAAAAACCTGACACCTTGCTYTCCTCCAGTTGCAAGTTTAAATATGAGAAATATAATAATCCTATGTCAAATATTTTACAAAACTACAAAAAAAATGGGCATTGTGTTCCTATCAATTTATAAACAATATTTGTAGTGGGGGAGGGGAGGGAAATGACTGAATTTTCCACAAAGGCAGTAAACTCATTTTAAGTGCAAGAGGTTTTTTTTCTATATAGAGTAGTGGATAAGTTTCATGCTAATACAAAAACCCCAATGAATTATAAAAGCGCACCAAAGAACAGTGTTCTTGGAACAACTCCTATTTCTGCTTTGAAACAGAACTAATTCTATTATTAAATTATTATTTAAATCTGAAATATACTCCTTTCAGCATTATTTTATATACTTGGAAATCTCAGTGAGTTAGTTTTCCTTGCTTGTTATGTCCTCTTACAGTGGACTTGTGTTCACAGTAGCCAGTTACTTAGGTTACTGTTATCCATTAGTTTTCAAGTCTTTCTTTCTATGATGGTGTAGAGAAAGTGTTGTACTTGATTTCATCCCAAAATTTATGCTGAAGATACATCTGATGGGTACCTGTGACATCAGTGCTACAATTGGGCAACATGAATCTCATTTTGTGACACCCTTTAAGGCAGGGTTTCTCTGTGACTGACTTTAGGACACAAATGAGCATGCGGAAAATAAAACTATACCCTGAAATTCCCTCCCTGTCCTCCCTTTGGAGGTCCAGAAGTTCAACACAACCCATCTGAGTTCTCAGATGAACAATGCAGGCTACCTTTCTTTAGTGCTGACTGTTTTGGTCCATAAGAATACTGACTCAGAAAGAACTGATTTTTAGGGAAAAAAAAAAAGTATTTCCCACGCTTGTGCCCTCTATTTGGTAAAGACATGCAGAAAGAGAAGAGTAATTCTGTAAAAGTCTCTTCTTCCCATAATACTACAAAACTTCAGGTAAAAAAGTTGTTTCTTTACAGAAACAAAACAATTCTTTGACTCAATTTTGCAAAAGCCTTGATGCAATTACATACAGGGTAAAAGTCTAAGTTGCAGCAGATTTTAGGGGGATCAGAGGCAGGATGTGCATAGTGGCCTATGCTCTGCAGAAGGTCTCATTGTTTATCATTCAAATAGAAGGAGCAATAATGACATTGAATGTTGACATGATCTGTACACTTTCAAAGAGAAGCCACAGGCTACACATGAAAATACAGTAAGCTTTTTGTTTCTTTACTAACTGCTTTAGTACATTTATTTTTCTATGTTTATTAAATATTAATTTTTGATCTGTATCATTTCTACCTGTGTGTATCTCATATTCTCCAGCAGAAGACCAGTACAGTATGCTGAGCTATTTTTACCTGTTACTTGGCCCTAAACAATGTGACCGCTGAGCAAAGAAACACATTTCAAACTCTGTGTGAGAAGTACACACATGACATTCACAGAGGCAACATTAAGATGTGGTAGTAAGATCTCACTGAACAATAAAAAACCCAGAAATTATTTGGGCTACACACTGTCCTTCAGCAGGAAATATTTATATTCAAAGTGCATCCAAACACTAAAATGACATGAAGCGGGATGTGAAAGTTTGTGGAAAGGGATGTTCATTGAACAAGTCCAGTCAATTTTCCCTGAAATATAGGGAAGTATTTGTCAATGTGCAGCTCACAGTTAAGGGCACATTGTATCTGCAAAGCTTTAAAAAGTCCCACAACAGGAGACACAGCTAATCTTCCTAATCTACACTGCTATGAAATTGATCTCCCAATGAGTTCCAAACTAATAAATGAAATTCTGTGGGATTGATACGAGTTGTTCTTTCTGGATCTGCCCAAATTGATGCACCTGCACTTACACTTAAGCCAGTGCAAAACAATCCATGTGTAGCACTGTGAAAAGTCAATGTGCTCTTCTGTGAACATCAGCTATGCTAAGCCAAAACAAATGTAAWCCTTCCTTTTGGGGAATAAGGGGGTAAATGCAGACTCCACTCACTATTCCTACTCTGTCTATCAATAAATGGTCTTAGAGAAGTTGTACCTCTCACTGAAAAGGGGAACAGAGAATACCCCTTACTGCAACCCCACTGTGACTATTTTCATCACACACATTCACACTGCCACAAAAATCACACAGAATAAACCTGAGTCAGCTCCAACAGATTTTGACCTGAAGTCCATGAAGTGGGGATGATGCAGCTGGCTGTGCTGGTCAGCCAAAGGAGGGAGACAATCACCTTTGCCTGTCCAGTTGATGCCAAAAATACATCTTTCACACAGGTGCCGATATCCAGCACAAATGTATTTTCAGAATACAAGAGACAGGATATTTTTTCAGAACTTGCCATGTATTACTTGAGGAATAGCAAGTGAAGTTTCCACAAGTGGTACAGGTGGCCAGGAGTGCCCAAAGTCAAATCTTTCTGAGTGCCTAATGAAAATAAGTGTCAAATCTTATTAGTGTGTACTAAACTGTGCCATTTTCTCCCTTTTTCTTCTCATACTATATTAATAAGCCCATGAAAGTACATTAGACACTTGGGTTATTTTTGCAGCATGCTGCCTTTTTTTGCCAACCACCACTCTAAACACTTCATATTCAGCATAAGAAAGCCAAAACCTTCTCCTTTGATCACTCCACCACTCCACCTGGTGAGGAAGATGAAGGAAAGCTCCTTCAAATAATAAATATCAGAATCATTTTAATTAAATATATKTTTGACTTTTGTTTGAGAAATCATATGGTGAATGTCAGCAAGTTGTTGTGAAGCTTAAAAGAATTGTGTAACTGTAAGAATCCCTGCTTCTGCTTCTAGTAAAATTATTAAGAGTAAACACATCATGGACTGTGTCAGAAACATGCATAATTACCTAAATGACTCAAAGGGACAGAAAATCTTAATCTAAATCTTCCTTCTTTTTATTATTTTACCACTCTAATTCATTTTACTGATGCTTCTATAATCTGCAATGATTGTAAATCCATGAATAGTCAGTTAAAGAAATAATTTCTAATAACCAATGTGAATTTTCAAATTGTCATTTTGCATTCCATTGGAGCTCTCTAATTAACATTATATATCTTATATATGGGGAAATATGTCAGCATGGTGAACAGTCAATGAACAAAAATGTACTTAATAATAATTGGTGAGAATAATATGTGCATTGCAGATCTATTTCACAGTATGGCACCTCTTGAGAAATTAAGAATCAACTGATAGCTGTGACTGAATACATTACAACAATAACAAAATACATTACAATAATAACAACATGAATTCACTAGGAGGGAAATGTAAAAAAAAGCCCATTGGACTAGGAAGGCTAGGCTACTCTTCCTGTTTCCAGTTCAGAGGTAGGATTGATATGTGGAAACTGGTGATTCCTGGTGTCCCACTCAACCTCTCTTTACCATCCAGTTATGAACACATTTATTCTTTTAATTTATTCTCAAAATGTTGGTTTTCTTAATATAATGCTTCCCATATCTTGGAACATGATGATGAAGTGAATTTTGTATAGAACATAATATAACATGAACTTAAGGCCAAATTCTGTTTCTGTTATTATTCTGGCTTAGTACTGTTGCAATTATCTCAATGGGCCTATCTACAGCATATGAACCTATAGGCTATGAGCTAAAGAACTGTGTAATGTATTAAATAATTCCACCCAACTTTGATTTTATTTATTAAACCAATTTGCATTGGAAAATGTCAATTTTCAGTGGAAAAAATTCATTCCACAATATCAATAAATTCAATGCTTGACGGACTCCCTAAGCTATAGTCTTTTAAAAGCAACTTCAAACAGGAAACTACAACTTCTTATATATGCTTGTAGTAGAAAGCCTAAAATACAAAGAAGATTTACATTAGAATGTAGCAAAATTGTCTAATGCTAATAACTGAACAACAGAAGTCTGACATGACCTATCTGAAAAGGCTGTATGGATTTTGTCACCAAAGGTCTTTAGCTGGAAGAGTATTTGCTAAGGATAGTCTTGTCTTGGGGTAGGAGGTAGAGAGGATGATTCACCAAAAGCCCATCAATCTCTCTTTTAGGAGAGAAAAGGGAAGGAACAAGTTGCATCATCTACTATCTGACATTAGCAACCTTAAAAAATATGAAGAGCAAAATAAAAAGAGATAACACACTCTTTCAAAAATAATACTGCTAAGAAGAATTTTTAGTGCAGAAAGCCCTATAGACCTTAAAGGGAAGGATAGTCTCATAAAAATAATWAAAAAAAAAGAATCAGCAAAAAATTTAATCATGATGGAATGGTTGGATAGATTGACTATCATGAATTTAAATCAAAACATGATAAAGTGTAATAAGCACTGGAAAGTGTACTAATTTCACCTGCTTTATCCATGCATAAACAGATTTTGACCTCACCTCTTGCATTTCTTACAAGGCTGATATAAAACTTTGAAGTATGACAGCATTTAGGTCATGAAAAAATAGAAAAATATTAAAAGTGTGGGAAGACAGCTTCTCTCACAGATGCATATTCACATCTCTGAACATAGAAAGTAATTGCTAGTTGAGCATGGCCTTGTATTTTTAATTTCCAAATGAAGCCAATAAACAGGGAAAGGTATTTTGTGCTTGATGAATGCATTTATTTCCCACTTTGGACTCTTACAATTATCAGCAAACCTAAAACCATGATGATGTGCATAAAACTTTCCATGTTGAGAGAATTTCCTGGTAACCTCCATGGTGTTTTCACAAGATCTTTGTATTTACTTTTAGCAAACTTATATTATAGTTTTTTTGTTTCCCCTCCACAGAAAGGCAAATCTTCCCTCACTGGATATGTGTTTAAAGAAAAATTTAGGTCTTCTTTGTGAGAGAATTGCTTCACAGACATCTACTTGGTCGGACCTGTCAGCCAGAGAAAGCAATCACATCTGCTTTAACTCTTCTGGGGTTGTGCTGTTACACATTAAGGATTTGCTTCACTCCCACTGAAGAGGTACAGTGGGGGAACTTCCTTTGAAATAAGTTATAAAGTTTCTGTAACTTTCCAGCTACTTTTTTCCTTCTTTATTAATCTGCTTTTCCTGTCCTTTGGATCTCAGCTGGAATCTGAAGGACAAACACACAACCTAACCTTTAAGAAAATGCTGCAAAGAATAGTGCCCAATAAATCATTGGCTGGTGTGACATAATATTTGGTACGAAGCTGGAGAAAGTTCTACATAATGTACTTAGAGATAATCCTTCTTTGATAAAGTCTGTACCACTTACTATGTCATTTTTATCCTTAACTTTACGGATTCCTTCATAATTTATAACTATTAAAAAGATATGGGCAACTGAGTCTTTCAAAAAGTCTGGGATGCACATCAATTTCCATGCAAGGCATTTTAGGATTATTTATTTAAAATTAGGTAGAGAACCTAGAAAAAAATAGTTTGTCACTTCTGGAAGAATAGTCTTGTCAAGGAGAAATTTCATATTTCTTAAAGATAGCAACTGTTGTAGAACATGTTCTGGAGCTGACCTGGATGTGGAGCCAGAATGGGAGATATGCTCTGTCATCCACTTACCCAGCTTTGTTCACAGAATCCTGTAAGGAGGTGGCTTGTTTGCCCGCAGGAAAAACAGAAACTATATTTCATTGAAGCTTTATTTCTCCTTTATCTTACACTATTTACCTTTCCTGCTATATATACACTGAAAGTACCTTGTCCAGCCAAATTCTCCAGATATCCTGTCTGGRGTTTTTATGACCCGTGGTTGATGTTGTCCCAAAAGCAAGTTCAGCAGAAAAATTTATTACTCAAATTTCCATCACTTGATGGTATGTAAGGGTACTTATATTCTGTTTTGTGGGCAAGTTTATCCATTGCAATGTTTTCTAAATGAGGCCATACTCCATAAAGCTAATCTGAAATTGTGATTTTTTTTCTTAAGGAACCTCTAGAAGGTGCTAGTACCTGTCTACTTAAACCTGCTGGCAGCTTATTCTCTTGCCAGTGCAGTGGGTTTTGGCCTCTGTATATTTTTCACCTCGGGGAAGGGTGGAAAGTGGCCATGAAGCTCTGAAGTGGAATTTTTTTTGTAGGAACATGTTTTTTTAATGAACATCTTTTTTTTAAAGCTCTTTTCAAGGAAACAGCATAGTCAGAGCCTTCTAATTTGCATTTATCTTTTTTTTTTCCTAATATAAAGCCTCATACAGAAGCAGCTAAGAAGTCTTTGACAAAAGAAGGCCTCAAGGCCCATTTCACAACACTATAATATATAAATTTGGTTACATTGTAATATTTCCATATTTCAAGGGATATTTCATCACTACCTGTTATAGCTGCAACACTCCAGAGTAATGATATACATATTTTATTTTTGAAACATATGCTGAATATTGATTTACAACATTTTTGGGGGTTACTGACATATTTGGAGACCAGTTATCCTAATAGACTGCAAATAGTATTCTTGATATTTGTAAATAGATACATTCAAACAACCTATCAGGAAATTGCTTGCTATATACAGAGTTATTTGTCAATATGAAATTTGGAAATTATTTGGAAATAATTACTTTCCTGTTTTCAGCTGGGAAAGATTAAATATGTTTGCTTTTTGAGTTCATATTTTTGCATTTTTAGTAATTYCTAATGGACATTTCTTAATATGCAGATCTCCTAATTTTTAGAAAATATAGCTGCACTGGCTTCTAAAAGACTAGCTTGCACTTCACCACAGTGAGGACTCAGACATGAACAATRTTCTTTTCTTTTCCACTGTGCCTCAGTACATGGTTTTAGAGGGCTTTATTTTTTCTTTTTTCTTTTCCTCCCRTGCAGTTTTCTGAACACATCAGAAAAGGTGCTGTGGTTACCAAAGAATTGCATCCTTCTCCAGGTATAGTATAGATGGAGGGTGTCCCAGTCACAAATGCTGCAGGAATTCTGCTGGCAGGCTGCTACAGCACACTGGCAGTTCTGAATGCTTTTGTTCTACCCCACTTGTATATCAGGAGAATCATTTATCTAAATTTTTTGTCAGTGTTTCACAAGTTCACCCATTTCAGCTGAAAGGAGCAGCTCCTTCACTCTCTGCAGCACCTGAAATTTCAGACTGTGCATTTTTCTTGCTCTGCTACCTCTTATGTAAATCCTTCTACAGTGAATATGTTTTTAGTTAAACTAYAATTGGCCTCTGTTCAGTTGCAATGCACTTCTTGAATAGAACTGAGAAAGCTTTTTCAGGCTAGAGCAATCATCCATACATCATTCTCTATCTGGCCTTCAATTACCTGTTTGTTTTATTCTGTTAACTTGTCCAAGTGCTTTGTGCTACTGCACACTCTACAAACCTTTTATTTTTCTGCACTACTTGCATTTATGCAGATTCTTATCCTTCAACTAATTGGTTGTGTCCTAAAYGCTATGAATTGCTTTTCTTCTCTTGTCTGTCTCCTCTGACATAATGGTCTTTAAGCTATAATTAACCTAGAGATAGGGCATTTTTCATCAGTTTTCTCCATACCTTCCCAATTTTGCATTTGCATACTGTTATCACAACTTTATACTTTTAAATTTTCTTCTGCAGAGATTTTGATGTCTTGGCCCCTTTATCATCATGTCTTCTTTGTGCTTCTCYACGAATTATCTTTGTGTTTATTCCCCTTGTGTTTTACAAACAGATACAGCTTTTTTCTGCTTTGTCCTGTGTCAGCAGCTTTCAGAGAAATTACTGTGAGAGCTGCACATTCCTATTCAGGATCTATTAATTTATGTTGAATTATTTGSTCTTTTTAAATAATTTTCTATATTTTGTCCACATGTAGCAGAATTTTATTTCCCTGGATTCTTGCTTATTGTTTTCAAAAAGCTGTCTATTGCACACACATATCAGATTTTGGACTAAAAATGCTTTTACTATTCTTCTGTGCAGCACCAGCCATCTCTCCACACAGGTTGCTGACACAGGAGATACTTTTGATTGTTGTTTGCTATACTTTCCTCAGACTAGGCAGATAAGACATGCAAACACACAGTATGTTGCAGAAAGTGTGGTTTATTTTCCTTCACTCATACTCAGAAGTTTTCTATATTCCAATAAATTTAAAAATTACCCCATGCTATTCCTTCAATACACAGGACTGAAGATACTAAAGTGTAAGTAAATGACATTCTGGCCTAAAAAGTATAAGAGACTGGTAGGAGAATTCACAGCACCTCTGGATACTGGATTTCTTACCTTTCTGGGAAGMAAAGCATCTGCCAAGGCTGTGAATGCCTCAGGGCAGCACTTTGGTCASGCATTGGGAAAGGCAGCATTAACAAACAAATCAAAAATTGAACAAGATTAACATCTACTTCAATTTCTTATGTGGAAGCAGGTCTTCCTGCATAAAATTAGAGGGTTTTGAGAAAGTTGTGAAAAAGACAGGCCCCAGAGACAGAAAGGACAGTGAAATGCCAAGGCAGCAGAAAAAGATATGTAAGCTGTAGTGCAGGCGTGAGAAATAGAACAATAGGCCTATGTCATTTAGCTTTCTAAGTTGCAACAAGTTTATTTAGTGTAWATTTTAGAAGGTTAATTATGAATAGAGCTCTGTGCTTTGTCTCTTATAAATGAGCCATTGTGTTGGAGAATAGGCTGCTGTTGTTTTAACCAGAATTACATGTGCTTCAGATTATTAGATAGAACTACYGTCAATATGCTTTTCCTCTATGTGATTGGCTGAAACTTAGACTGAGACTGTCTTCTGCTATGTTGTAACATTAAGTTTCCTTGGCTTGCTTCCTGGTCAGCGAACTGACCACATTGCTCTGTTACTATCATGTAATGAGACTGATGTTGGACAAAAAAAGCTCAAGACGCTTTCCAAAGCAAACCCCATCCTGTTCGCGTCTGTATATAAACTGCCGGCGTGCAAATGGTCAGTTAACATCTACTTCAATTTCTTATGTGGAACTGAGTCTTCCTGCAGATTTGGACCTGTCTTAGACACAACARAAAGAATAGAGATCTTTAAATTTTCTTTTAAACAAGTGAAAAATGCAGCAATATTTGGACCCAGTTTTATCTCTCCATGCTTGCATTGCCTATCTTTRAACTGAACAATGTTTGCAGCTGGTATACTGCCAGTGTTTCTTTTAGAAAGATTATATCACTTTGTCAGGAGCTTAGTGGACTGTTAGCTAGTCACACAATTTAATGGTTTATATTTTAAAAAAATATAGAAGAAGAAAGAGACGTATGAGTTTCCTTCTAAAAGTTTATTTTTTCCTATCAGGAATAAGTGAGAGAGAGAGCAAAAGAAATTTGGACCACTTCAGAAATGTTCCTTTGCTTTGTTTTTCCATTACTTTTGTAATGTAGCCAACATACTATTTTTATGACTTTAACAGCACTCTATCATCTTTAAAGGCAAGCAAACAACAGCTGAAGTTGGTCAACTGAGGTTTAGCTGTTAAAAGGAGAAATAGTTGTGTGCTGTATGTGGAAGCAGTGCCCCTTATTTTAAAACACACAGAACCCTCTGGATCAGAGGTGCCAGATGCAAGCCCAGGTGGCAGTGAACTTGAAAGCTTATTCTCATTAACAGTTTTGCCGGTACCACAGGGATCTTAAGAAGCATAGATCACATTAAAGGCCTTGCTGAATTGCAGTGTCTGTTCCAGCTCCCAGGGACATCATTCTATTCAGTGAAAAGAGAAGATCTAAGCCAACTTCATTCAAGTTGTGCTGCTATTTTCAGATGTGGAGGTGACACACTTACACTGTGATGCAAGTTTGAGGACTAAGCAGTACMTTTATACAGGTGAATAAATTATTCAGGATCCCAAGCAGTGTTCAGGTATCAATTATCTTTACTAAAAAACTGGAGAACAGAGATATAGACAGTCAAAAGGTGATAATGAATATGCTGCAGGCATATTTCTACAGAAGGCCACACTTACATATAATATTTCTATATTCTTTTTCAAGTAGGGGTCCAAACAAGAGAGGACAGAATTGCCTAGATACATCACAGTAAACTATTCAACTCTAAAAGTCATCACGTATACTGTCTTCCTCTGTGAGGTTAATGAAGGTTTTCCAAGGTAGTCAAAATAGATTTCTACATCTGGCATTTGACAGCATTTGGAGTGTCAGAAAAGAGCTGACTTTGAAAGAAGGATGGAAATAAAACTTACTTCCTATTTTTTGACCTGCTTTATACAACACTTGCATATTACAGTCCCCACCACAGAATTCCCATAAACCTGTTGTGTAGAATTTTACTCTCCTACTTTGTTTAAGCTATTTGTATTTACCTTTGAGCACTTACAGATTGTAAATGCATGTGAAGATCCATACACATTATTTGCACAAAAAGTTATTTAATAGTAATAAATAGAAGAGTACCTTTTAGAAAGAAAAGAACAAGACGACCTTGATTTGTTCTTTTTTGTGTAGGTTCTAATTTTGTGGAAACAATTTTGTTCCTGCAATTTAAGTTACTTTAAGATGTTTGATAAATCATAAGRCAAGATGACTAAGTCAGTTAAACTGCAGGCAGAAATAATTGTGGGCAGGAGTGGCAACAGTGGCCCCTGAAAGAAGAAARTAAAAACAAAAAAAAAGTGGTTTACTTGAAAAGTTTTAAAACTCCTGGTGCTTTTCTCATGTCTTTAGAATATTCTGACAGTCTTAAAGGTATTTTATATTATTTGGAACAAGATTTCTTTGAAGAAAAAAATATTCTTTTTCTTAATGAGAAATTTATTAAACCATGTGGAAATGTCTTCTAATTATTCCACCTAAAAAGAGCCAAATCTCAAAATGTTTTTGTAGCTGCTGAGGTTCTGCCACTAGTATAATTTCAGAATGTTTTTAAAATATTCTTGTAAACTGAAAGGAAGTCCTATTAAGCCCTCTGACCTCAAAAGAACCTGAGAGCCCTGARTATTCACTACAGTGCTATCCCTCACAGAGCCAATGACAAGTGGTCACTGCTGGGGACATGCAGAGTACCAGAGAGACCAATACTGACTGCTGCTCTCTTTGACATTGTGGTCACTGATGTGGTTAATAATTGAAGTGACAAATTTTAGAAAGGATTTACTAACTGGGGGGAAAATGGTTCAACAACATGTCTGAACTTCCATTCTGTATGACATGTATGGACATGGAGACTGGGCCAACTGGAGCCTCATGAGGTTCAAAAAGGAGGATGCTCCCACTTTTGCACCAGGGGCAGGATAGCTCCACACAACAGCACAGGCTGAGAGGAGCAACTTGCTGACACTGCCGTGGATGCTATGTTGAAAAAAAGGCAACAAAAGTGCATTCTCATTCCATAACACTAACTTCCTACAGAGCTGCGTTAGGAAAAGGAAGCAGACTGAAAGAAGTCATCATCCTGTTCTGCTTCCACTAAGGATGGGTGTGGAAGAACTGCAGAGGGTCTGCAGGAAGGTACTGTGTAGGGAATCTAGACCATGAGGAAAGAGGTTGAGGAAGCTTAGGTCACATTCTGCTGACATGAGGGACAAAGGTCCTCCGAATAACAACCTACATCTACTTGAAAGGAATGACAGAGATGATGAAGTGGCAGCTGCAATCGCAAAACCAAAATCACATGGTGTTGTTTATGACATTCAGATTGAATTTCAGGAAAAACTTCACCTTGAGTGTTTTGYGGCACTCTGACTTAGAAGAACCAGGGTCTCTATCCCTGCAGGTTTCCAAGATGCACCTGAACAAAGTCATGACTGACATAGTGTTCATGGGAGTTCTACTTCAAGAGCAAGGCTAGACTACATGACTTGCAGAGGTGCTTTTTAACCAACATGATTAAGTAAAACCAGATGTTTTACTGTTATAGAGGAAGAGCTGCATTATAATAGCTCTAAAAAGCTCTTTGATTGCTGAAGTTGAGCTATATGTATTCAAATACCATAAACATTGGAAAATATAATTTAAACATTTATTAAAATGCATACATACAGTAGAAGCTATCATTTTTGATAATTGTCCAAGAAGTGTTTGCCCACTAGTTAGTGACTGCAGATTTTCAAGTGAATGAAATAAAGCATTTCTCACAATGTTCTTCTGAAAATTTTTCAGCAGGACTTCAAGAACATGTTTTTGTAATGCCACTTTGAGGCTTGGTTTCTGCTTGAGGCTTGATTGTGTGATAAATGACAGCTTGACAGAGATGCATAGCTACTAGTGTTTTTGAAAGCTTCATTTAGTTTCCGTTATATACTGGGTGCATCACTTTGGTTTTACTGGACTTTTCAGGAAAGGGCTACACCATCATTCTTTAATTCTAAATAGAAATGGAAAGCTGTAAATCTCTATATGGAATGACAGCTTACAAAATGTGTTCACTTCAATTCACTTGGCAAACACACATTTCAAAGTTGAAAAAGTAAGAGAAGCAGCGGGTCAAACCTCTAGCAGTTTTGATGATTTTTCATCCTGGAGAGGTAGACAGAGAGGTTTTAATCCCTAATGAAATGCTTTAGCACACTTGTGCAGCTTTATTACCATAAGTTGTTATGGGTAGCCTCAATAGGAAAGTCTTATTTAAGCTCATATTGAAAGAAATAAAGCCCGTTCCTTTCACAACTGGTATATAATATGAAATGCAAATGGAACAACAAAAAAACGCCATTGCTCCTGTGACCTAAGCCCATTGGTTGTAATTTGAGGGCTTGAAAGGTTAGTTCAATTGGAGTAAGAAAATTGCAGACGTTAGTCAAAGATACAATTTCATCTAACTTTATTTATTTAAATAAAATACACAAAGTTCTTTCCCCCAAGCACAACATGAATAGAGGCAAGCAGCTCTACAGCTCTTAATTATCCACATCTGTATCTCAAAGTGGTACCTAGCCACAAAGCCCCATCTCTTTGTGTCCTTCTGGCCCGTTTGCAGATTTCCGTGTCCAATGTCTGCATATCCCCCATTTTCAGCTGACAAACCAATCCCTCCGTAACAGAGACAAAGCTGTGTTGCCCCGCATGACAGTCCCTCAGAGCTCCTTCTTTCCTTCTTCTGCTGCCACCAGATGCTTTCATGGCATAAAGCAGCTTCATTGTTTCTGCTTTTTGAAGCCTTTAATGAACATGCTGGCATACTGGAAGAGGCTGCCCAGAGCAGTGGTTAAGTCACCATCCCTGGAGGTATTTCAGAGATGTGCAGATGTGACACTTAGGGACATGGTTTAGGGGCGGGCTTGACAGTGCTGTATTAATATATGGACTCAATGATTATTGAGTCTTTTTCAACCTAAACAATTTTATGATTCTATGTAATTTTCTCTTATAAATCAGATTACCTATAATCATATATTGCTATTATTACTATTGCTCTTTAATTTTGATCAAMTTTCTGATAATACCTTATTTTGATCTCCTGAAGTAATATTCATTGCAAATAATCATTTACTTTGTATTGTCCTTTAGATTTAAGAGCTCTGCTGAGAAATAAAATATAAGCTTGAGTGTCCAAAGTTGGAAACTTGGTTTTATAGAAGCTGCAAAACAATTTCAGAAACAATTATTCTTTTTTTGGATGTGAACAATCCTCAGTTAACTAAATACACTTCAGCAGCACAGTTTTTTAATACAGTACATGCACATCCAAAGAAATCACTAAAATTAATTATAAGATTTTGATTTATACTGTTCAGATCCTTTAAGCTGCTTTGTTAGCAGTAGAGAGCAGGGGAAGATAACAGGTAGTTATTAACTAAAAACAGTGTCCTAACTTTAGGACCTATTTAGAGTAGAGATTGATTGTGTTTGGAAGGAGCATAGGAGGAAAGAAAAAACTCATCCTTTAATCACATAGTGAGGAAAAAATAAAGAAGTGGTTCTTCCTCTACGTTTAGACCAAGACTAAAGGGAACAGTCAACCCTACCTTAGACCTTTTTCATGTCTCTCCTAGAATGGTTAGAAACCATCATATTACTCAGTAATCTGATCATCTTATTTGAATTCCTCAAAGTCAAGTTAGTTAATGGCATGAAGCAGTTTATGTCAGCTGGGAAATTAATAAATATTTGAGGGATTTGGGTATCTCTGTGTCACAGTTTGGCGCTGGCACAATGCCAGTGCCCCCTTGAAAATATATTTTCCCTAGTGTCTGCTGTGAGATGTGACCAGAAATAGAGCAAAGCAGGTTCCAATTTAGGAATAAAGGGAAAAAAAAACTTTATTAACCTACAGCTATATATAAAAAGAAACACACAAACACACACCTTACAGCTGGGCTGGGGAGGGGAAGCCATGTGGCYGGGTGAGGTAGGCTGGGGCCTTGGACAGAGAAGGGAGGTGAAACCCCTGCAGGATGGAAGGGTGGAGGAGCACTGAGAGTCATCAGGCAGCCACCCCGGAGAGAGAGAGAGARAGACAGAGCTTGTGCCTGTGCTTGTGCCACCTTGAAAATTGATATCATGTGTGGGCAGCATGGCCGAGAAGGAGAAGGGGGGGGTGCAGCAAGAAGGTGCCCGGCAGGGCAGCCGTGGGAGTTCTGGGCAGGCAGAGCCTGAGGTTTTTAACTCTTTTCTTAGATGATGGAAACCTTAAAAATGCTGATCCTCCTGGAGCTGAATGAGAAGAGATATAGAGATGAAATAGGAGGAAATCAGCAGGTGTGATGCAATTTTGCGCAAATGAAAGATATCCTAAAGAACATCTTGAAAAGAATCTTAGGTGGGAGGAGATGATGGAGTGGCCTTTGGCTGGACTTTTCCTTTATAGCCATGGACAGAACCATTTTTCCTGTGACACAGAGACTGCATTTAGGGGGGAGGCAATGGCTTAGAGCCAAGAGAGTGCAGTGACGTTATGTGAAGGTGTGCGTGAACAGAGACAGCAGGTGAGGAGGGTGGTGGTGCCGTCTGTTTTCAGGGAAGAGAAGATCTCTGTTCTCGAGACCCCTTGGCCCCAGGGGGTGAATTTGCGGGGGACAGGTGTCCCAGAAATGAG
This sequence comes from Cardinalis cardinalis, assembly GCA_014549065.1. Lineage (NCBI taxonomy): Eukaryota > Metazoa > Chordata > Aves > Passeriformes > Cardinalidae > Cardinalis > Cardinalis cardinalis. The sequence goes on from JACDOX010000019.1 coordinate 5,060,576, forward strand.
AGACTGTGCTTTTTTTGGAACTGGGCAAAGCATCCTTAAAAGGGGAACTCTAGAAGCAGCTCTGGTCCATGTCCAGTGGTGAGAGCACTGGGCATGRAAGGAAGATGTCAGGATGGCAAATGATCTCTGGGTGGTGCCACGAGTGACACGGAAACACACAAGGTCTCAACTGTGTTTCCAGGGGAAGCCTATGGTACAAGAGGGACTCCTTTCTTCTTGATGAACTGAGAATTGATTATCTGAAGGGTGGTGATGGACTGAGAGTTGGTGATCTGAGGGGTGGTAACGGAATTGAGAATCCTAAAACAGGCCCAAAATGAAAGAAATAACAAAACATGATATAATTTCTTCCATCTCTCTCTATTCTCATAATAGTTCCATTGTTTKAAATTACCTATATAATGGAATCATAGAATCAGAATAATAGAATCCTAGAATCATAAAATGGTCTGAGTTGGAAAGGAGCTTAAAAATCATCTAGTTCCAACTTCCTTGCCATGGCCAGGGACAACTTCCACTAGACTCAATGTCCCATCCAACCTAGCTTTAAACACTTCCAGAGATGAGGCATCCACAGCTTCTCTAGGTAGCCTGTTCTAGTGCCTCTCCAGTACTCTCCAGTAATCCTTTACTCGCCCAGTAAAGGATTTCTTTCACATATCTCACATAAATTTCCTTTCTTTCAGTTTGAACCTTTTACTCCTTATCTTGTCACTACACTACAGTGCCTGATGAAGAATCCCCCTCCTGCTTCCTTGTATGCCCTTTTTAGTTGTTGGAAGGTGGCTATAAGGTCTCCATGCAATTTTCTGTTTTCATCTCTGATTTTTCTTTTTAGAGGAAATCAGACTTAGGGCTTAGTTTAGTTGGTTAATTTGTTAGCCACACTCCAATCTGTACTTGTCAATACATTGTAAAGTTATTGGGTAGAACTAACCTTTAAATCCCTTCCCTTATTTACTACAATTCTAAAAATTGAGAGCTGAATAATAGAAATCTGCTCAATATATAAAGCTAAATCTGCATTAGCTTTATATATTGAAGAGGAGAAAGACAAGCTGATAGCTGAAAGCAAGAGAAAACGAGGCAGCACAAGTTCTGCTTTCAGAATATCACCTTCCTATGCTCAACCTGCAAGAATGCTAATCATTGATTTTTCAAGGAACTGAAAATACAGATTCGGAAGCATCAAGGTGTAAACCAGGGGGAGACCTCGTTTCACCAAGTTTCTTTGGCACAGTAACTTCAAGGACTCTGCTTCMTAAGATCATTTTGACAAATTCTTCCAACAGCTGCCTCCAGAAGTCTCAAGATTGCTGTCCAATATACTTTTTGAACTTAGAAATAATAACTAAACTAGGCCKATTTACAGCCTAGGGATTACACCCAGAGAACTGACAGTTAATTTTTTTATGTATTATGATATTCAGGAGCCTTTTGGACTCTGAGCCTACGACCTGCACTTTTTTTTAAATTGAAGAAATGCAAATGTTTTGTTAGGATTTTTCATGGAATTTTCCCCAATTATTGACAGGCAATATCTCATTAGTAATGTCAGTGTTCTCCCAGAAGAGCACCCAAGAGAGAAGAAAGTATCTGCTCACCATTTTCTTTTATTGTTGACCTTGTACAGAGGCAATAGTAAAGCTTTCTTCCAAGACATTTATTTCTGCTTCCTCAAGATTATTAGTCTTTCCCAGCCCATGATTTATAGTTGCTAAAAATAGCTGCCAATATACCRACTCCCTCAACACACTCCTCTAGGATTAAAGGCTTCACAAAAAAGTAAAAGACAAAAACCCACCCGACGAAAAACAACCCTCCATCCCTTACTTTCACCAAGCATTTGACTCTTTTTCATCCTAAAAGACATATAGCAAGGCATATTTGAAATGAAGCAAATCCCACAGAATTCATAGAGGAGCTCCTGGAAAAAATAGCTGTTAGCTATTGAATTCTATACACCAAAGAAAGACTAGTAGGGGCTGGTGTTTTCTCTGCCTTGGTGGATTAACTCTTCCTTTATCAGAAAGACTTAGAGCTGAAGTGTTTGTAAAGGTTGCTCATTCAGAGATTTCTAAGATTCCTTCAATAGCGTCTTCCTTGAATTTAGGTATAACATAGATCTAATCCCATTAAAATGGAATCTTCTTAATCCTCAATTTTTGTCTGCATATGCATGCCAGTATAAGTATAAAGTATGCCAGTTTAGTGCCAGTACAGTGTTTTGGCTTTACCCAGTTATGCTACATTTCAGGAGGAAAATGCATTATCAAGCATTACTCCCTTCCCCTGGGAAGGCAAATTCAACCATAGGCCAAGGCAAATACAGATTTCAATGTTCATAAACAAGCAGTTTTCCGCTGCACCTGAGACAGAATTCACWGTGATAAAATTGGTTCTGACAGCCTAATTTAGTAACCCTGGGATGCTTGTTTATATCTTGTTCATGTGAAATATTTCACTAAGCCCACTATTGATTTACTTACAATTACATTCTAACTGTATCACTTCTCATATGTTTTTCCCCAAATATTTAACTCTGATGGCAGAAGACAACTAAGCATTACACAGCTATCAAGACTCCTTTCCACGAGAATAACATGAATGGATCAAAGGTCTTATTTGGTTTTGTAGCACCTTCCTTTTATAACTTAAAAACTCTTTTATGTCATTTGAATCAGTGAATGCATATCAATTCAAAAGCAACTTTAGTCCATGTTAGAACACACTCCAAGAGAAAAAGTGCTATTAATTTCCATCACAGAATGATAAATAGCATGATGAAGGTTGGAAAAGACCTCCAGGACCATGTAGTTCAACCTCTGAATGAACAGCATCTGGTCAATTAAACCACAGCACTGAGTACCAGGCCCAGTCATTTCTTGAACACCTCCAGGGATAGTGATTTCACCACTTCCATGGGCAGCCTGTTCCAATGCTTAACATTCTGCTCAGTAAAGAAAGTATTTCCAGTATGTGTCCTCTTGTCCTGCCACTGGCTGCCAGYGAGAAGATACAGACCCCACCTGACTACAACCTCCTTTCAGGTAGTTGCAGACAGTAAAGTCACCCCTGAGCCTCCTTTTCTGCAGGCCAAACACCTCCAGCTCCTTCAGCCACTCCGCATGTGACACTCTCTAGACACTTTACCAGATCTGTTGCTTTTCTCTGGACATGCTCCAACCCTTCAAAGATTTTCTCCAAGTGAGGGGCCCAAGACTGGATGTAGCATTCTAGGTGTGCCCTCATCAGAGCCAAATACAGGCGAACAAACGCTTCCCTGGCCCTGAATACACACATGCTTAAAAAGAGCATTTTTCAATTATTTACTTAAATTTTTGTTTTGTTAAAAAAATTGTTTCTTGTCAGAACTAGACATATAAATAAGGTGATAAAACAAGTGTAAGAATAAATACAGCTACTTAAATCCTCATTCAACTCCTACACATATGCAAATGTCAGAAGGTCTATTTGACAATGATATGGATGAGGTTAGTTGCAACAAACTGATTGGCCAAAAAACTTCTGGTAATAGCAACCTTTATTTTTCCTTTTGTCCTAGTGAGTTACAACTATGTGTAATTTATAGGAGCATGTGATCATAGTAGGAGTCACAACAGCTCACAAGMTAAATATGAATGAGATTGAGAAAGAGCTAAATTCAGACCCAGAGGCCTTTTCTAACACTGAAAGCTTTTGCCTACTCTGTATAATGGACAAACAAATTTTCAAGTTGTGATTCTGAGAGTTGCTTCCCATAATTTAGTTAACAAAAGAGAGTTTGCCGTAGGAAACTACCAAAATCAAACCAACCAAAAAACCCAAAAAACAACCACATCTTGCAAGGTCCAGATGCAATGCCTTTTGAAACYATCATCATATCCAACCTTTTAAATCAGGGCAGACTGCCCCAGAATCCTGCACTATGGAACAGAGAGTCAGGTCCAGACTGCAGCGCTGTTCACTTAACCTCTGAGTCACTCTTGACAAAAGCCTCTCTCTCACTCTCTCTACCTACTGTGTAAACAATTTACAGGGGCTATGCTCCCACCTTAGGCATCTCATGCTGCCAGCACTAGATAAAGAATCTTGAGTGCTTTTGCTCAGCCTCTTTTCACTCTTCTTTTATGCATGAACCACACATGTAAGTTGGAAGAATTACATCACAAAAATATAGTACCTAACTGCACCACTATTCACAACATGCTAATTATCATATTGGCCTCAATAAAGAGCTTTATTGGATCAAATTCTCTGACATAGGAAGAGTAAATCTATTTAGAATTCCTATATTATTATGCAATTCAGCACTGTGCTGCATTTTTCAAAAAAGGAAGTGTCTTTAGAGCACATTTTTGTTAATTCAAGTTCTGCAACAGGTTTTTTTGGGGGGGGGAGGGGTTTGGTTTGTTTTTGTGGGATTTTTTTTGTTTCGTTATGGAGTTTTTTGGATTTGGGTTTGGTTTTTTGGGGTTTTTTGTTTTGGTTTTTTGGGGTTTTTTTGTTTGGTTTTGCTTGGTTTTATTTCTAAGATTGCTTCCACTGGCATAAATAGTTAAAAATCCCTTTGGAGGCCAGAGATTTATGCAGTAATTAGGGGCTTGCATATTACTATGTGAAAAACATAACACTGAAGTAGAAGCTTTAAGTCCAAAACACTGAGTCAAACCTAGTGCTAGTGTTATTTACTGTTTTCTAGATAAATGTTCCTGTTAAGAGCAAAACTGAATGTTCCTATGTAATTTGTATAATTTTCCTCAAAGCCATTCAAAAATTGTTTCTCCAAACTTATCAATTAACAGCAAGTTAACAGTCTCCTACTGCTGCTATCCCAGAAAATCTTCCAAAGATTTTATCCCAAGCAAAAGCTCCTCCTTGTTAAAACATAGTGGAAGATTTTATTTGCTGTGGCTGCGCTAGTGAAAGTGGAAGCTGTGACACATAGAAGGAAGACTCATTTTTTATTTTTATTTATGTACGCAAATTAAGATTCCCTACACTTTCTGGGAATGTGTCATGGAATAGAGGGTAAGAGTCCTGAAACATGTTTGTGATGGTCTGTTCCAGAACTAAGGAAAGCAAAGCAAAACCAAACTACTCCCTCTCATATCCTGCTGATGTTGATTCCACAGGGAAACAGAACTGTGCAACAAAGAGCATCTGCTAACCCTGAGCAGCAGGCCAGCTAGAGAGAGTCTTGTCATCATTTATTTAAAATGAAACAAGAAAATGTCATTGATGCAAACTTTGTTTTGGTAAAAGGCTTAAGAAAGTGACAGTTTTGTGTGACCTTGGTCTCATCAAACCATGCACAGAAAAGTCAGCATTGCATAAGCTTTCACAAGCATTTAAAAAAAGGACACATGAATACCAAAAAGAATGAGGAATTGTGAAGCAAGCACAAGGCAGTATTTTACAAGACTAATGGTTTGAAAGCACTAGTGGAAAYGTAGACTGAACATTTGCAAAGTTTTCTTCCTGGCAAAGCCTTACACTTGCTTAGCATAAAAGTCTAAAATGATCTTACAGTTCTCTGTTATTAATTAATGGGCATTAAAACAGGATTTTTCCTTCCAACATAGATGGATAAAGTGTACCTTAAAGAATTAATAGATAAACCTTTCATATCCWGTTCTAAATATTTATTCCTGACTTGTGACTCTGATGTAGGACATGCACTGGCACATATGCCAGAAGGTAAAGACCTTTTTGTCTCATTGCCTTATAAGAATTCTGTCCCTTCCCAATTTGAAAGCATGCTGTGATGTCTCAGTGGGTGCGTATTTTTTCTGAAGAATGCTATATTTACATGTTCATATTCAGGAATACTAATTAGCTGAAGTGTGCCCTGGAGATTAAAGCACAGCATGCAGATTGCTTCCACCCTGGCAGAGGCTATGGGGGACATCCTAGGATTCTGTTACATGGACTAAACCCTTGTCTAGGGTAGGATAAAAGTGCACTTTGAAGATATATGCCTGACAAATTGCAGCTATGTCAACAATAGCTAGTAAAATGCTAATGTCTAAGACAGCARCTAAGGATCATGAGATTTATGTTACCTTTTTTGTTACATGAATGCTATCCTTTTGTAGGAAATTTAATTAAAACACTATTTGGGGAACTAGGGGACAGCTTTTCTTTGTTTCAATTCTTTGCTTATGATTATAGCTGTTCAACATTTCAAGTGATGCAGAACGAATGTTAATGGTAAATTGCTGGAGTGTGATAATTGATTTCTTTATTAATAAAGGAGATTTAATGCTCCAGAAAAAGCCTGCTTTAGCTCACCATTAGAAATTTTGCCTTAAGAGTCATCTACAAAGTACAGTTCTTCACCTTGAAGGCTGTTTATTCCTCTCACTAAGCATAACTGCCTTTGCACAACTGCTCATCATGTGTGGGATGAGATATTTGGGAACCGCTAAGTGCTTAACAGTGACATTAACTTCCCTTGGAATTGTGCTCAGCACTTCTAAGAGCCAGCTCCGTGGAGAATGAATCTCTTCTGCCATTAAACCTGTGGATGATTAGAGCACAAGGAGACCCACAGCAGGCTCATGAACAAGAAAAGCAGGGGCAGGTGTGTCTCGGTGTGAAGGTGGATGCCATAAGGCTGCGTGATGGGTTTCACGCAGACAGAGCATGGCAGGGCCTGCAGACAGCGGCACACAGAGCCCTGGCCATGCTCACAGCCAAAACCAGCCAGCAGCCACTGGGCACTGAAGGGGTACAACCCACAGGGACTCACAAACTTTCCTACCCTCTTCTAAGATCTTAATAAGAATGGATATCCAACATATATACAAGATCACACATCTGGTGAAAACATAAAAGAGGTAACAAGCACCTACAGAAAAAGCACAGTCGCAATCTCCAAAAGGAAGAGAGGGTTTGCTCCACCACATCATCTCAGTCTGCAGAACTGCAGACCTTCCCCTTCATAGGATTATCCACTGCATCCTACCTTCACTGGACTAAACCATTTATTTTTTGATTTACCCTTCATCTATTTTTTCCTCTGCAGACTCAGCAATTGCATCTACAGCATCACCTTTACTATGTCTTGTAGTAATGCATTAGAAATATAAAGAGCTCTGTTCATGTCTATGTGTCAAAAGGGCAAGTTAGTCAGTACTGAAGAGCAAATCTGGAGAAAACATTGTCCTTCTATTCAGCATAAGAAAATGCCACACTTCGTGTTGTACCGGGACAGAAAATATGCCAATATAAAAAAATAGAAAAAAGGTTCCATGGCTTTCAATCAAAAAAAGGGGGAAAAAAAAGATAGTAAGATAGTATTTGAARTTCTGATATTTTCGGACTCCGCCAAAACAACCTTCTTTGTTTAAATGTGTACTTCCAAGATGTTATTGATGTGAGCAAAGCTTTCATTCTGAGAGTGGTTATCACTGCCCCAGATGCACTGTGTGCACACACTCCCAGGCTGTTTGTTTAAATCACCTCCAGCTAACAAGAGGTGATCTGAGACTAATCTGGGAAGTGTGTGAAAATTGCCTGAGGGCAATTATGAATGCTATTTAAGCAACAGTTTTTCCAGAATACACTGAAGGACTTCCATAAGGATGCCACAGAGCTACTCCAGAGGCATATGTAGGATGCCAGAATGTTTTTAATATGTGTTACAATATGAAATATTTATTCCCTGCTTACTACTTGTGTGAGAATTATTAAATCTCATTTTAGAATTACTAATGACTCATGTCTAACAGACACAAAAATGTTAAGAACCAAAGCTCCAGCTGCTGCAATTCAACACATTCTGAATAAATGGAGCCTCAAGTGCCATCTAGCGTAGACCTGACTCTACAGTTCTGGCGTGAGTTCACTCCTCTGACGTTACTTAACTCCTTAGCATGTTTAATAAAAGAGATGCATTGCTGGTTTTGGTTTCTACAGACATGATAAAATATAGTTAGCATTCCAAAAACCTTAATTATCCTCAAATTTGATTATCATTGAATAGAAATTTCAGAAAGATGTTTTTAGTTAGATGTTCAAATTGGGAAGAGAAAACATCTTTACTACCCATGTATGTTTCTTGTTGGTCAGGGAGCGGAGTTTATAGCATAGGCAGACACATTAATTTATTTCAATTAAACTCCAAAGATTAACACAAAACTGGAGACTCTCATTTCTTGTGAGGTTCTGTTCTAGGCACTCAAATATCCAGTATTCTAAGTGAAAGCAGCAACCTCTTCTTCCCAGAAGCACTCATTCAGGTCTTTTTCTCTAGCCATGAGGAATTTGTTATCTTTAAAACCTCTTCATAGTTTGTTAAATGTGACTAAAATAAATTATTCCACACATTCAAAGAAATACTAAGGAAAGTTTAGCAGGCAGTACAATTAAAAAAAAAAAGGACTGCAAATAAATCACTCAAATAATTTCCTTTCAGAAGAAAAGACCACARAGATAAAATAATAATAAGAAGAACAAAAGTCAGCTCTGATTGCACTGCATCAGAATTGYGGCCTGGAACTACAAATCAAACAAATTCAAATGTTATCAGTGCCATTATACTGTACATAGTACCAGGAATTATTTTTTTAAAAGAGTGGCAGCTTGCTTAAATTCTTTGAGAAAAGGATATTTGATATTTGGGTATTTTACTTGTRCCTCTGATATTCATAATCTTCTATCCATTGAGGGTAGCATGGGCACTTTGAAATTACATTTTAACGCTGATACATCTACARCTCATAGCTTGTCTTCTCTTCCTATTTTACAAATTATGGAACAAGATATTTTAAATACATTTATAACAGATAATGTAAATTGCATACATATAGAGATGAATACCARTGATGAGAATATTTGCTGAGAATATTTACTGTTTGTTATTTAGTCTCAGCAGRTATAGACACATTTTTTCTTCAATAAAAAATTATTTTCCATAAAATTTGCTAGGCATAGAACATATTTCTCAATCAATTAATTGTTTTTCCAAATTAGAGAAGCAGACAGGGAAYGAGAGTTGAACTGGAAACAATGAAAATACTACCTGCTCAGTCTGCATACCCAATTCCAAGAAAGCCTATCTTGCCATTTGCATACATTCATGCCCTTAYAAGAAGTCTCTCTTTGACCTTCACCAGACACACAAACAAGGGAGAAAGCCTAGAAGGCAGAAGGAAACACAAGGATCTAACTATTGATTCCAAGAATCTTATATCTGCATATCTTCAAATTTACACAATGTTTTTGGATGATTTCTCCTATTTCTTATTACAAAACAAAAAGCAAATCAACAATTTTAAATGCTAGCTTATCATTTGAAGTTCTCCCCAAAATAAAGTGGAAAGAAATAGAGGAGAAGAAATATCTGTTCAAATGGTATAAAAGTGTTTTTCTTCACCCCCCTGGTTCATCTGGTAGTATATGCAGATGCCAAACTCCAGCTCACTTCAATGAGAGTCCTGTACTTGGAAATGTAGCAGAACATAGAACTCCTTTTTTTTTTTTTCTAATTCAATTTCATCCAATTTTCTTAGTTAAATATGTGTAAAAAATCAGAAACTCGTCTAGATTTTCTTACTGGGCCATCAGTTCTCACTAGTGATTGAATAGAAAGCTTTAACTCAACCAACTTTGTGGCCAAAAGTAGATTCTAATAAAATGCATAGGATGCTGCTGAAGTTTCTAAAGAGAATTGAGACATATTCACAAGTAGAAAGATTATGGTACTATAGCATGCCTTCATTCAACCAGTAGTCTAGGACTGGATTCTGAAACAAAACTACAAATTCATGTCACATACAAAGTGGACTAAAACCGTTTTTTGGCTATGGATGCTTTCAGCATGGGTTTAACAAACATTCATAGCCCTATATTTTATACTAGTTAATAAATGTACTATTTATTTCAAACACTAGAGCAGAGAAAAAAAACAAACTTATGCTCTGTGGTAAGTGTTAACAAATAGGGATTTTCTGCAGCAACCAGACATTGCATGCAAGTTGCTTATAACTCCTCAACTGTCTAAAGCTGCCCTTATTATTTGCAGTGGAGACAGCTGGCAAATTAAAAATAATAGTGATTATAAAAACAGTCATGGGGTGTTATCTTTCTTTGTTTTATTATAAAAATGAAAAAAAGGAAATAAGTTCATTTTACTTAAAGCATTAATTTTGCTGCCGCAAACATGGTTATTCTGGTAAAGAGAAAATAAAGCACAGTAAAAGTTTTCCTTGTAATTTTTGCTGTGGCTTCTTTATTGCCATTTTCAGGTCTGATTTGGAGAGCTAATAATTTGAAATCATCTAGTCATTAACACTCCCCCTTTACACAGCTCCTGAAGTGCTCTACCATCATGTCACATAAAACTCCCACTGCCCATTCCCCATGGAATGAGCAGGCATGSCTGCTCTCTGAAGTAGCTCATTGTTCATTTTCTATGCAAGTCAAGAAACTAATTTTCACCTTATTTAAATGAAGTCATAAATTTCTGCCCTGGTCTATTTCTGTAACTGCAGGTGTCCAAATGCCATTTGGTTATTAGTTTTTTATGTGGATGGCTAAAATTAATACTAATACCTTAATTATCATCAATACAAATTGTATAATATTTTTATKTATGCATATACATATCTATCTATATGTGCTTTCCACCAGCTAGAGATTAATGATGTTTTCTGAGCTACATAAGAGAGTAAAATATGGTATTTTATTCTGTGCAGAACGTCTTTTCTTTTTAAAGCAGGCCCAAGAGTCTTGCTTGATTTCCCATCTCTGTGCACTCTGTTATTACAAAGACTTATGAATTGATCATTTCTTCTTGAATCACCCGTACATACCATCTCTTATTACAGCAGCAGTGCATGTTTTTTATGCTTAAGGCTCATTACAATGTGCTGCTTGTCCTCACACCATTCCTCTTCATTATGCTGTCTTGTATGCACACTGTTATTCACCAATATTAATATTCCACTCCAGAACTAGAAACTGATAGAGTAAAAACGTCATCACTGGGACACATTGCCAACCAGAACAAGCAGATGTCCCTATGAAGAGTAGAGTTTATTTAAAAATAAAATCTATAATGGCTAAAGGGGAAATTAAAATAAAATAAACACAACTAAACAGAGAGAAATTACACTGTAGTGAAAGAATATAAACACACTTCCAGCCAAAATCATTGCAGACCCAACTTTTTCAGCTTCAGTGGAATTGCAACTAATAGGACAGGGATCAATTTCAAATATTGTCTGTATTTCTACATTTAGTCTTTATTTAAAATGTCACAATTAAGAGGTCAAAACACAAAAATTATAACGTGTTTATTATCTAGGTAAATTCTACTGGTTATCATTATTTCTTTATTTAGCCTTCTTTACGTTGCTTGGGGTTTTTTTTGGTTGTTTTGGKTTTTTTTGCTGTTAGGTTTTGAGTGTTTTTAAGGGGGAGGGAGAGGCATTGTGTTTGGTTTTGGGTTTGGGGGTTTCTGTTTGGTTGGTTTTTTTAATTGGCTTATATGTGTGTGGTTAAAACTATCCCGGCTCAGTTTATTATGTTTGTGTGTGTCAAATTAAATTGGTTCTGAAAAATTCAATGTAAATATTCAAGAGCATCCATATAATTCCATTTTTTACAGAAACACACAATAAGCTGACTTGAAAGGAACCCAGAAGGATCATCAAATCCAGCTCCTGGCCCCGCACAGGACACCCCAGGAGCCACAGCRCCTACCTGAGAACATTGTCCAAATGCTTTTTGGACTCTGGCTGGMGCTGTAACCACTCCCTTGGGAAGCCTTCTGATGTCTGACTGCCCTCTGGGTGAACAATATCCAACCCAACCTTACTCTGGCACAACTTCAGGCCATTCCCTCAGGTTCTGTCACTACAGAGAACAGATCAGTGTCTGTCCCTCCTCCTCCCCTCAGGAGGAGTTGTATTTTTGCCTTACAAGATCATTGCGTTCATATCTTCTGGAGACTTCCTAGACCATACTGTGCTTTTTTGTCTTAAAATAAATCTCCACTTGAAGCTGTAGCTAAGTGCTCCCTTTTCTTCAGGGAGCCACCCAGGAAATTGCAGTCTGATGATGAAAAGRACATTTTCATGACAAGAGACATTTTCAACATCATGGTTAGCTTAAACCAAACCTTACACTGAAAATCCACTAAAACGCTGTTTCTGAGTTTCTAAGAGTAGAGATATTGACTAAAAATGACATTTAAATTTAGAAAGCAGAGAGATTACGGTTTCACTGTCAACATACACAAGTCTATTGGGATACAGAAAGAGGTGTGATGAAAACACATTTACAGATACTTTTAAAGATGTGTATCTGAATCAAGAAGTTTTAATATATAATTTTGATAGCTTAAGTTAAAACTTAGTCTAATTCATCAGATAGTTCATTAAATATAGGCTTTGAATCAAGATTATATACTGAAGAAAATAATCATTGGCCAAGTGCATTAAAAATTAATACACTAGATGGTGGTTTTTTTCTAACCATTGGTTGATGACTTTTTGTGTCTCATTACTATGTATTCTACTGTTAATGTAGTTTTACTCATTTTGTGCTGTAGTTGCAGCTCAAAATTCCCTGAGGATACCTGTCAAGAAATACCACTTAGCTTTCACTYAGCTGAATATTTGCATGAGTGAAGAGAGACTATGGTGGTTTGCTTTTAAAGTTAGATTAATGTCAGTTGGAGGAGGGGAGGGAACATGGGGGTTTTAATGCTTACATTGCATAACTAGTTATGCTATATCCTGTTTCACACTGCATTAACCTTAAAATGGTGATTTCAGATGACTAAATTGGTGGAGTTTTTAAATGTTTTTCCTTAATTTCCAAAGTTGCCTTTCATAGTTCTTATGCAGTGCTCAGCCTTGGTCAGACCTCATGCCATGTCCAGAAGATTTCCTGCCAGCTTTCAGCAGGAGATGTACATTCACCTACACATAGTACTATATTTACTTTGCATTAAATTAAATATCCTTATGAAAGAAAACAGAATCTCTTAAGTGTGCTGTGAAATATTGCAAAAACATTTTGTGTTTTAGGTCAGCATATCCACAAGCTCCTATTTAAGCACATGTACACTTCACTGCAACATCAATGTAAAAGCACATGTTTAAGTAAGCATCTGATTAGTAATTTATCAACACTACAAAYGCTCATATTTTTATTTTTCTTCTTATCATCAACAGTGTTAAACATGTTAACGATAAGCATTATTTTTTATTTTAATTAGGGTAGTACTGGAACTCATGTTTCCTCTCCTTCCCCTTTTCCCCAGCCTCAGGGCCTCAAAGTGGGACTAATTTCACCAAATTTGTGCCTTATTCATAAATTTCTTTTGTAGTCAACACAAGGTAAAGCAGATCTCTACATCATAATTCATTTGATGTGTTGAAGCTGAAGAATCTTACTCATTTTAGGAAGTCTTGCACCCTCTGTACATTTAAGGTCACATTTGGGCTTTTTAATTCTCACTACCCTATGTTTGCACAGCATACTTCCAGGTTAAATTAAAATGGGGATATTTCAGTAGCTTGAATGAATATGAGTTATGATTATGGACCCCTAACACAAATTACAGTCCTCAAATCTACAAACTGATGTAAAAACAAACCCCTCTTTAATTGCCAATCCCCAGAAAAATCACTTTCTGCCTAGAATATCTTTGTAGGGTGAAATTTCTACAGAATAAAAGCATAAATGTCAAGTATATCGGCATAAGAATTTTTGATTGTTAGATTTAAATATAACTTTTGAGTAGTGAGAGGAGCATTAATCAATAAAGTTCAGTGACCCAACTCCCATATTTAAAGCTCAGTTTGCATTTTCCAGGGCAGTCCAAGAGGGTACAAAACAATATGTTCATCAAGGTGAAGTCACACAGCACAGTCTTTGTAAATGGTCATTGGACCTGTTCTGAGGAAAAGGGGTCAGTTTTTTACTCTCTATATTTGCGTGATATCATAATYCTACCACTGTTTAGTATGATTTATTTCTAAATTCAATACCTGCTTTCCTCACAGAACTTATTATCACATACAGACAAGGCATTMGATTTTTTGAATAGGAAAATTTACATGCCATTGTCCATGGGCATGTAAATAAAGTTAAGGTTTCTAGTAGGATCAGGGTATGTAAGTAGAGAACAAAGTCACAATGAGCAGTGAGAGCAAATGTCCTTAGTTAAATAGCCTGCATTTTGTTGTGTGCACTGTTGTGTGCRCTGTTGATCTCTAGTGACTTTTTCCATTGAGCCAGTTCACTATCTATTGCAGCTACAGAAACTGCAGCAATTTTTTTTTTTTTCTGAAGGAGAATGGTGAGAATTTTGGCCTTAGCTTCCTTGAAATGTGAGAGGAATATGTAAAACCTGATTCTTTCACAAATAGAAAGAACTTTAAAAAGACATAAATGTCATTATCACATAAAAAAAATGCATCTTATCTGAAGGTCAATCACATCTTTTCTATGTACTCTAATGCAGGCAGGAAATGTTAATAAAAGACTATGAATATTACATACATACATTGTGTACACTGGCACAAGGGAGAGCAGCAGTTCTAAAATAGATGTAAAATAGCGTGCAGATATTAATGCCTGTCCATGGTGTCAGAAGAACACTATGTTGCTTACTTTAAATACACAAATTTCAGTTAAAAAAAGCTGCCAAATTTACTCATGAAATCAATGATAAACTGCTTTGCAAACATTTGATCAATTCTGCAAACATTTGCTTTGATCATAATGAAAATCACAAAACTCCAGGGGATCTACCTACATTTTCCTAGGAAACATCATATTATGCCTCCTGTGCTTTCCAGTTCTGAGGAAATGTTGCTTCCCTCCTATTGTGGATATGTGCCAAGAGAAGGAGTTCAGGGAGGTGAGAAAGAGACTCTAACAGAGCAGCTCTAGCAGCACACGCAGGCTGCTCTGCCTYGTCATCCTTATCTGCTCTCACGCAGAAGAGGAATGAGGTTGGCCTTTCTATCAAGCCCAGTGGCCTGGTACAGAGAAATAGCACAGGGCCACAGACAGTGCAGGCTGAAGTGGTTTTCCAGAAGTGCCCATTAGAGAACATGCTGACATTTTTTGGAGATTATGAGAAATGCAYGAACTGTGAACAGTAAATGTCGACTGAGTTGTTATAGAGGAGCTTCTACATTGTCTTAGGAGAGATAAGCAAGGAAGTCTTTGCTTTTATTGTTCTTTGACCTCCAGATAAGTGGTCTTATAAACAGGCATGCCAGATACAAATTAAACATTTATTTAACTGGGGAAGAAAATCAAAACAAAACAAACAAAAAAACCCAACCATCCTTTAAGGATTCTCATCCAACTTTATGAGAAGTTCCAATAATATTTATAAACATATAGTTTGGAAATTTTAGTTCATTTATGAAGGTAACAGATTGTGAATTTTAAGCAGACCATATATCAGCCCAAAATCATTCTAGGAAAATCACATCTTCATTCAGTTTAGGAGCTGCTCACAAAGTAATTTCTGAGTTTAGGATTCTGTATGAAAAATTATATGCAATTTTTTAGGAGAAAATTTAACTTTAACATCCATTGTAACTTTGCTGGGGAAATATTAGGAGCATTGTGATGATTAAACTAAATTTGAATTCATTTTTTAACTATGAACAGAGTAAAAAAATCTTGATAAGTGAATCCTAAGATACAGAAGAGAGATTTTTTTTCAAAAAATATATTAAATTTACTATAATATTGTCTCATATAGAACAATAGTATTTAAAATATCATTAGAGGGTCAAATGCAAAGGGCCACCAAAGATAAGCTGCATGCTAACCTAACCTTAACTCTGCCATTTAGGCAAATTGTTTGTGTTATTAAGTAATAGATTTTAAATGTTACTTGTGACCTAATGCCATTCTCAAAAGTCACTTCATTAGGAAACATAAGATTAATAAGAAACTAATGATGTGTGGATTTGTAACTCAGTTATTAAGCTGTATTGCTCAGGGGCTTTAACTACATCATTGTCAGCCAACAAAGTACTTTAAATTCAAGTTGAACTTCAGCTTCAAGTGGATGGTGAAGTTATTTACACACATGCTTTTTTTATTGGCTGCAGCTTTCATCTCATATAAAATCATTGATAAAATGATTTTATGAGGGRCACATTCTTCCCCAAGCCAAGGCAAAACCAGTAAACTTCAGAGCTAAACTTGATTCAGTGGCAAAACTTATYGTCTGACAGTTGGTACAAACTCAGTTAAAATTTACATTGAAGGAAATACGTCACAGAAGGTACAAAATCTCACAAAACCAAAATGTCAACTCACATGAGCAGGTGTGTTCAAATTTGCAGAAGAAAGGCAGGAAGAAGCAGTGACAGAGCACTCTGTCTGGATAAATGCCAAGTCCTTGCTGTTATACATAGGAAGGTTGGGAACTGTAAATTGAATGTATATTGAAGGAAGCAGCCATTCTACAGTGAGTAAACCAGTTGTACCAGAAAAAAACACCCCAGTAAAATTTAAAAATCATCATTATTGCCACTAGAGCACAAAAGGAACAGCTGTGAGTAGACCCTGGCTGGATGCCAGGCACCCACAAAAGCCTCTCTATTACTCCCCTCCATAGCTAGACAGGGAGAGAAAATATAACAAAGAGTTTGTGAGTTGAGACAGGGACCAGGAGGGATCACTCACTGAATACTATCACAGGCAAAATTGACTCAAATTAGAGATAGTAATTGAATATGTCACTAATAAAATCAGAGCTGGGTAATAAGAAGTAAAATACTATCTTAAAAACACCTTCCCCCCACCCCTTCTTCCTTCCTAGTTCTACCTCCCACCTCCGTGTGATGCAGGGAGACAGGAGTGGAGGTTTTGGTCAGTTCATGGCAAGATGTTCCTGCCACTGCTCAGGAACATGAGTCCTTGTCCTGCCCCAGTGTGGGGTCCCTCCCCCAGGAGACAGTTCTCCATGAACTTCTCCAATGTGAGAATATCCCACATCAACAGTTCTCCACAAACTGCTACACCATGGGACACTCTCCCACACAATACAGTTCTTCAAGGATAGGCTGCTCCAAGGTGGGTCCCCCACAGGGTCACAAGTCCTACTGAAATACCTGGCCCAGTGCAGGCTCCTCTCTCCACAGGTCTGCAGGTCCCCACCCAGAGCCTGCCCCAGCATAGGCCTCCCACAGGATCACAGCCTCCTCTCAGGCATCCACCTGCTCCAGCCTGGCTCTCCTCCATGGGCTGCAGGTGGATCTCTGCATCCCTTTGCTCCTCCAAGCTGCAGAGGTGCAGCTGCCTCACCATGGGCTGCACCACAGGTTGCAGRTGGTCTCTGCTCCASCACATGGGACACTTCCTGCCCCTCCTTCTGCASTGACCTAGCTATCTGYGGGGCGTTCCCTGCACGTATTCTCACCCTCCTCTTTGGCAACAATTACATCTGCCCAATAACTTTTTTTTTCCTTTTTCTTATTCATGTTATCATGAAGGTGTTGCCACAATTTCTGATTGGCCYAGCCTCAGCCAGTGGCAGATCCACCTTGGAGACATCTGGCATTCACTTTGCTGGACATGGGGGAAGCTTCTAGCAACTTCTCACAGAAGCTACCTCTGCAGCCCCCCGCTATCAAAACCTGGCCATGCAACCCCAATACATCCATCAAAAGATTTCAATCAAATTTGGATTTAAACAGCAGTGTAGTACCCACAGATGCCTCTCATCCTTACTTAGCAATACACCAAAGCGATTTTACCAATTTTTTTGCAATTTACCACTGCTTTTGTCATATATGTGGGAAGTCACTAAGGCTGAATTCTGAAGGACAAAGATGACTTTTGAATAGCGTTTGCTTTAAGTATGAAGAAGATAGGTCCTGAGCATAGGACATAACAACAAAGGAAGAATTTAATAATGTTGCGTTTTGTGATCCTAGAGGTGCATGTGGAGGCATAAGTAATGAAGAAGAAAGACACTTTATTAGATGAATTATACTGTCATGCTGCTGTGTCACTTGGATTACATGTTTCTACTTTGTGCCACCATCAGTCTGAGGTTTGGAGTATGTTCTATGTTTTTGTAACTGTAAACTGTAAACAATGGAATTTACAAGTCAATTAGCTTCAGAGGAAAGAATTTATAAAACCTGGGCAAGACATATTGTTCTGGGTTATTGCTCTTCTCTTCCAAACACATAGCCTAGGGAAACGATATGCAAAACTTCTACAGTTAATGAAACAATATCAACTGGTAATACCAAAGCTGGAAATGAAAATCAGTATGCCAAAAAGTTCCAAAGCCACAGTTTCTTCCACAGTTTATAGTTAGCATTCTTATCTATCTGTGGAATTCTTGTTTTAGTTTCTGTGTTAACTATTCACTCTATTAATGTCCTCTAGTTTATTAATAAAATCAAACAGATACAGTGCAGACAGTTTTTAGTGTCCTTGAAATGCTAGCACTGCTCAGTTTTCAGAAAATTTCACTGCAAACTCTTCAGTAGTCATAACCTTAAAGTTCGAGGTAATTTAAGTAGAATTTATGTAAAGAATTTTTGAGTAAGGGAGGTTATAAAAGGAGAAAGCTATTACCTGTATTTTGTACACCTATACACAGTAACTCTTCACAAGCTTGACATGAAATGTGACAATCTACARGGAAGTTCAGACTAAATTACTCCTTTTGAAAGGAGAAGGAAGAAAAGTAAGAAACTATGTGAGAAGGTATGGAGGGAATATCTGGTATGAGCTTCCTACCCTCCTCAATGTCAGTGCTGCAGGCAGTAAGATGCTGCAACCATATTCAGCTCTTCTGAAAGAATTGGCAAGAGGGGCAGATCCTCATTACGCAGTGAGATGGATCTAGGTAATCTGATATTATTTCTTCTCTCATTGGCAAAATTTTCCCCATACAGAAAGCAAGAAAGTGAAAAGAAATAAAGGGAAAAAACGCAAGATGGTGGGAATAATAGTCAGAATGGAGCACTCAGTTTAGAAGAGTGAGTGGGACACTAAACACTCCACACAGAAATAYCAGAGCATAACTTCCACCACTTTTTAGCAATTCCCTATGGTCACACATGCCATRTCCTTCTTTAGTGCAACAAACTATATATTCACTTTTGGGTCATCTCCCCCTCTGAACTAGTTACCATCCCAAAGATTGACAGAGGATGGCTCCAGAGATAAATTAATGTCACGCAACCACTCCACCTGGCAATTAAAAGGCAATTTAAACTGCTTCAGGTGCAGCCAAGTAAAGCTCACACATCTGCAGGCCATGGGGTGGTCATTCAGGATGCATTTGACCTCAGCAGAGAGAGGCACTCTCCACTTCGCCAGGCCTCCACATGCAGTGGACAGAGCCTGCCAGCCATGACAGAGCCTGCTTGAACTTCCCTGGCAAGTGTTTCACCTCTTTGCTGATTTGGCCAGGACTGAACGAAAACTTTGACTGTTTGCAAAGGCAACCAAGCCAGCTGTGAACAGATCTACTGTAATAATCCTCTCTATAAGCAGAAAAATAGTCTCTAAAAGTAATAAGACAACCAGTAGCATTTGAAAACCTCTATAAATAATGCATAAAAATAATATCCCATAAATGTAAATTACATTGCTTCTTGGGGTGAAACTGGAGTTGATTTTACTCATTGCTTTATCACCTGCTAACTCCAATGTTTATAAGCAATTTTGAATGTAAATATGTAAAGTATATGACATTTATTATATTATTCATTAAATGACATTCACAGACATCTGCTTCTGATTTTTGATTGAAGAAGGTGGGTTCTGTCAATGTGAGTTTACTTTAATACCTGTGAGATTAATATTCAATGTATTTGGGGTTTTTTGTCATTTTATTATTCTGTGGTTCTGCCAGCCCTGAAGTCTGGCTTGTGTTACAAAATATGAGTGCAGAAGTGTACAAAAATTTCATAATGAGTTTTAGTGAAAACACAGACAGGGTTCATACTAAGACCAAACTCACAGTGAAGGAACAAATACTGTGTATGAATATATTAATTGTCTTCAAAGTTTCCATCATGCATCTGTTTTCATCATGAATGCTGCCAATGATCTAACAACCTTTTCAAGAATGCTCTGGGATAGTTTCAGCCCTTCCTGGCTAATCACTTCTAGGCACAAATGATACAGATTTGCTTAATTGCTTCTCTTCTTTTAAAAGGTCATTGCCTCACCATATTATCTATGTTTAGGTGCCGAGAAAGAACTAGGGATTCTAGTTTTGGTATGAATAGCYTAGCTGAATTTTGAGTTAACTTTCTAACATTATAAGTGACACTACAGCTAAACAACAGGTTTTTTCCAGCATCCATGGTCAGCAGGTTCAAGAAGGTGATTCTGCCCCTCTGCTCTGGTGGGACCCCCCTGGAGTGCTGCATTCAGCCCTGGGGAAGGCACAGCACAGGAAGGACATGGATTGTTAGGCTGAGTCCAGAGCAGACCACAAGGTGGTTAGGGATGGAGCACCTCTCCTTTGAGGAAATGCTAAGAGAATTGGGGTTGTTCAGTCTGGAAAAGTGAAAGCTTTGGGGACACCCAATTACAGCCTGCCAGCACCTGGAGGGACCCCATAAGAAACATGAAGAGAGTGTTTACAGGGACATGCACTGACAGAACTAGTGGCAATGGCTTTAAACTGGAAGGGAGCACGTTTAGAGGAGATATTCAGAATAAATTCTCTACTGTGCAAACACTGAGACAGTGGAACAGGCTACCCAGAGATGTTGTGGATGCCCCATCCTTGTTAGTGTTTTTAGCCAGGTTGGATGGGGCATTGATCAATCTGGTCTAGTGAAAGGTGTCCCTGCTCATGTCAGTGGGATTGGAGGTAGCTGATCTTTATGGTCCCTTTCAATCCATGCCATTCTGTGAATCCATGATCTCTCAGTTGCTGAGGTAAAAATGAAAAGGAGATGTCGGAAACTGATCCATAACTCTACTGAACTGTTTACTAGGAGGAAAGGTAGTAGCATAAACTTCATTAATAGCTACCAATTTCTACAGAAGAAATTTAAAAAAGGTATAGATTTAGAAATAGATTTTCTTAATTTGAATTAATTTTAATTTATAAAAATAATTCAACTTAGTTACTATATTTTATGATGTTATATAAGTGCATATATATCAATTGAATCACATCCTCATCAAGAACTTTAACTCCTAAAATGTATCACACGGCTTCCACAAAAAAGTACTATTATACATGCAATGCAAGCCACACACTGTTGAATGAATTTCCTACAATAAAGACCCTCAAGCCTAAAGCCTAAAAAAATAATTCAACATCAAAACATAGGACAGAATAAAGAGCCAGCTTGTATCAGTCATTCAATTTGACTCTTGCCATGAGTACATCTGTGAGAGACAGACCTTGTTTTGAGAACTCATCTGTACCTCTTGTATATAAATATTACTGGTGTTGGCTGATAAAACAAATGTTAATTAAAACAGAAGAATAAAAAACACCAACAAAACAAAACAAAGATAGAGAGAATCTATTCTGTTGAATGCAAATGGATGCTTTTGTGATGAAATCTCAGACACTTCAAGAAGGTATTCTTTAAAATAAATATATAAATTCAAAAACAGTCAATGAAGAGAGCCAGCTTGGAAGCTCATTAGAAGAAAATATCTGCCTACATCTCTATCTACCTAGACTTCTACGAGGCTTTCAACATAGTCCAACAAGACATTCTCATCTCCTAACTGGAGAGACATGGATGTGAAAGGTGGAACAGATGTATCAGGAGTTGGCTGGATGAACACAGCAAGACAGTTGTGGTCACTGGCTCCATGTCCAGGGTGAGGTCAGCGTCAATTGGTTTCCCTCAAGGCTCTGTCTTGTGAGTGGTGTTCTGTTCTGTGATCTCTTTACCAATGACAAAAATAGTGAGATTGAGTGGGCCCTGGGCAAGTTTGCAGATGACACAAAGCTGAGTGGTGAAGTTGATACAACAGAAAAAAGCGATGAGAACCAAAGGGATCTGGACAAATGTGATATGCAGGCCTACAAGAAACTCACTGTGTTTAACAAGTCCAAGYGCAAGTTCTTGCACCTGCGTCCGGGCATGGGTCCTGACACAAGCATGAATACAGACTGGGAAAAAAATCATTGAAAACAGCCCTGTGAGGAAGAACGTGGGTGTTCCCGCTGGTGAACAGGTGGACATGAGCCAAGAGCGTGTGTCTGCTACCCAGAGAACCAGCTGTGTCCTGGTATGAATCCAAAGCAGCATGGCCAGCAGGCTGAGGGAGAGGATTCTGCTCCTCTGCTCTGCTCTGCTCTGGTGAAACCCCACATTCAGTGCTACATCCAGCTCTGGGGTCCTCAGCACAAGAAAGACATGGATCAGTTGGAGCAAGTTCAGAGAAAGGCCACAAAGTTAATCGGAGGACTGGAGCACCTCTCCTGTGAAGACAGGCAGAGAGTTRGAGTTGTTCAGCCTAGACAAGGCTCAGGGGTGACATCATTATGGACTTCCAGTGCTTAAAGGGGACTTACCAAAAAAGAGGGAAAGCAACATCTTTACACAGGCAGGTATAAAGAGCAGAGAGAGATGGGTTAGATACTAGGAAGAAATTCCTTACTGTGAGGATGATGAGTCACTGGCACAGATCACCCAGAGAAGTTGTGGATGAACTGTTCAAGGCCAGGCTAGACAGGGCTTTTAGCAACTCTGTGTAGTTGGTGACATTCTTGCCTGTGGCAGGGGGATTAGAACCAAATAATCTTTAAGATCCAAATATAACCCAAGTCATTCTACTCTATGATGCTTCAAGGCTGAAATGTCTGACCTACCTTTAGCTATTCAGTAGTGAGGAGACTCACTTATGACGATGAGTCAGGGTCCATCTGCAGCCAATGCAGAGAAATGGGCAGCTTGGCACCCACGCAGTAAATGCCATCTATGCCTGTTTAGTTGTGCYCTGAGAGAAGCTCTCTCTCCTATGTCTGTAACATGTAATTGGTTTAGGCTTATGCCTAATCCTTGAATGTCCATAAACACTTAAGGCAGGTTACATCCTAGGTGCTAAAACTTAGCCAGGTAGGACATCCTTTAGGAATCACCTACCTCTCTCTATCTTTTATGCAGGGAATGGATCTATTGGGCTAGGTCAAATGCTTCCTTTGGCACCTAACACAGTGTTTCAAGTCAGGAAGCTAAAATTTAATATTTTTGGAGCTGCAAATCTATATTCAAATGCATGATGGTTGGGCTGCATTTCTTATGTTTTGCTGAGCATAGCTTTATTTCAATTTCACTGATAATTCCATTAAGATTTCTCCCTTTTGAAGCTGTCAAAAACTAAATTCAACTGGATTTTTCTCTTAGAGTTTTCCCTTCAAGCTTCTTTGTTGTAGATTAGATTAGAAAGAAATAATTTAAAAATATATCCCAGACATCTGTGACATACTATCTGAGTTATCAACTTTTGAAGTGTATAATTATAAACTAGACCATCCAGGACTGTGTTCCTCACAAAATCTCCATAAATACAATTCCAGCACAGAATATAAACTATCCTATGATCAGCATATYATCTCCTTTGTAGGTCTATATTAAGTCAAGCATGTTTACTTCTCTCTGCCCCTTTCTCGGTTCTCTATCCAACATTCAATATTTCCTTTTCTAATCACACAGCAGAAGATGCACACCCATTTGGTGCTTCAGTTTACCACTGATTGTGCATGGTCAGGTTGCAAATCATCTGATTAAATGTAGACATCTACACTTTAACTAATCACGTCAAGTACTTTTTTCTGGTCAAGAACAAATAATAAGTATGGTTAGTACATTATTGCTCTCAGTATGTCTATTTCTCTCCATTGATTGTCATAAGAATTTAGGGTGACAAGCTCAAAGGCAGACAACATCTATGTAGATCAGTGTATTTCCCAAAATGGACCTCACACACAAAATCTCTTGAGAGGAAAGACAGGTTTACTCTGTCTCTCAATGTCATACAAAATTCAAAAGACTCTTTATCCTGCTGGTGTGGGTTAGCTTCAACCAGCAGCTCAGCCCCACCAGCCACCAGGTCATCTTTATATTTCTAAACTCTTCCAGTCCCTCGACTATTAGACACACCAATTGGGAGTGATTTCTTTATTTCTTAATACAGAATAAACCAATAGACTGCTGCTCTAAAACATCAACAAATGTACTAATCTGTTCCTTTCCAGAAAAATAAACAGCAAATTTTTATTGTCTTGCATCCCTGGTCACACTTTTTTTCCTCCTTGCATTTTAACTTCTTTAGAAAGGATAATGAGGAAGAAAAATACATTCAGAGAGAAAAGAGCAGGAAAAAACAGACCTAGAAAATACCAAAATGAAGTGCTGATCTTTTTGCGTAAAGAACTGCCATATTTTGTCCAAGTCAGTTTTAATTTCAGCTTTTCTTACTTCATTTAATGTTCAGTCAAAACTAGCTCCCAGATAATTGTTTAATGATTGATGTGAAAAATAAATTAAAAATCATGAGGGTGAGGTACGACAGATGAACTGATTGAATGTTACACCCATTATCATCCGGAGCTACACTAAAAATCTTAAAACCTCATGTGAATGTTGTTCTATTTTTTGGTTTGAATCTCATTTTGTGGCTAAAAGTTCATGCCCTTGTACTAATTATGCTGTATTCTCAACTAGATGAGGATTGAATATCTGTACAAGTGAACTGTAAATAAATCCATAATGATCACAAATTATTTTAACAGTAATCTGTGCAATAATCCATATGTCCATTAAACAAAGAATTTTAAATTGATATCTGTTTGAATGGTTGTGGTAGATTGACAGGAAACAGGATTTCTGGGATCCAGTGGTCAAGCCAATGGATGTTCAGATTTTAATATTGCCAACTTATTCAGCCAGTGGGACACTGGATCCACCTCTGAGAACACAGGGTTAAARCAGGGCTCTCCCTCTGGGAAGTCCTCTTGGGTTCCAGCGGGGACAGAGTTCGGATCTCTCCCCCGTCCAGCTGCTGCTACTGGGCGGAGGATGGGAGGTGAAGAGGCCCCAGCATGGAAGGGTGGGAGAAGCACCAGGAGGCATCGGGCAGCCCCCCAGGAGAGAGTACAGCCTGTGCTTGTGACTGTGTTACCTTGAAACTTGATAACATGAGTCAGCAGCACGGCTGAGAAGAAGAGGGGGGAAAGATGCAGAGAGAAAGTGTCCAGCTGCTTGTGGGAGTCTCTCCGGGTGGGCAGATCCCGAGTTTTAACCCTTTTTGTGGACAATGAAAATTCTGCAGAGCATTGACTTTTCCTGCAATGGAGCAGAAGATGAAGAGGGAATTGAGTAAGTGAGATGAAGGTCTGTGCCAGAGGGAGAGAGAGAGAGATGCTGGAGGAATAGAGAAGATGGAGTGGCATTTTTTGCTGGACTCTTTTGTGTAGCCATGGACAGAGCTGTGTTCCTTGTGACACAGAGACTGCATCCAGGGGGGGCAGTCACTCAGAGCCAAGAGAGTTTCAGTGCTGAGACCCCTCGGCCCCAGGGGTTGAAAAATATGGGGGGGACAGGCATCCCAAAGGTGAGACTGTGCTCTTTTTGGAATGGGACAAGGTATCCTTAAAAGATGACCCTGGAAGCAGGTCTGGTCCATGCACAGTGGTGAGAGCACTGAGCATGGAAGGAAGATGTCACGATGGCAAAGGATCTTCGGGCGGTGCTATCATGACATGGAGACACACAAGGTTTCAACAGTGTTTCTAGGGGAAGCCTATGGTACAAAGAAGGACTCTTTCTCCTCTTGATGAACTGAGGATTGAGTATTCTGAAGGGTGGTACAGGATTGAGAGTTGGTGTTTTGGGGGAGGTATTGTATTGGAAATTTGGTGGGGGAGAGGAGGAAAATGCTTCTGTGCAGTTTTCATTCTCCTTGTGGTTTTTTTTCCTTTTTTTTCCCTTGTAGTTTAGGTTTTTTTCTCTTTGTAGTGTAGTTAATAAAGTTTTCTTAGTCACTAAGTGAGAGCCTGCTTTGCTTATTCCTGGTCACATCTCACAGCAGACACCAGGGGGAGGGTATCTTCATGGGGGCACTGGCATTGTGCCAGTGTCAAACCATGACAATGATATATAATGAATTCAGTAGGTAATCTTTCCTCTGAAACAATAATTTGGAAAAGATAATAAGATTTTTTTTGTCAATCTATCAAACCATATATTTTATTTTCTTATTAAATTGATATGTGACTTCAGTTTCAGGCACCAAACAAGGACTGCATACTTAGATTTTTTACAGGTAAATCTGAAAGGAAGCCATGTATCATCTAATCTCTGTCATCTGGTTATTCTTCTATCAATGGCTAAAAGTATTGTGGACACAATCTCTTGGAAGAAATCAAGCATAGACTTTTCATTGTTTCATTTGAAAATATGTTACACAGTCACAGAAATATTATAAATTCCACATATGTCATGTTATTTTAAAAACTCAGGTAGAGATTCCTCAATCATTCACCACTGTTGTCAGATTTATTGCTTCACTGTGATTATTACTCCTCTTTTACTCTTGAAATTTGTGGTCGTCTATGTTTGTCCTCTGAAGGCAGCAGTGAAGTTCAGAACTAAAGGTGAAGACCCTCCCACCCCACAGTATTGAAAATTATGTTCAAAATCACATGCCACACATACATACTTAGATGTTTTAAGCCTTTTACTTAAATAATCCAGTTGCTTTCTTTTTGAGTGTACATATTGAGCCATTAGCATAAAGTTAATTACAAAAAAAGATTTGTCATGAAGGAAGGGCATCAGCACATATTTAGGGCATCAGTACCTGTAGAATTCATTAAATTCCTTCGGTAGTAAGAAATTGATGGCATCCAAAGTCACTTTTATCTAAAAAAATCCCAAAACTACACCAACCTTTTCTTTAGTGGTGAAAACTTGGATTTCCATGTTAGTCTTACTTTTATAAGACTTATACATTGTGGCACTCCAGTTTAGACTTTTTATTTTCTTAAAC
Organism: Cardinalis cardinalis; assembly: GCA_014549065.1. Taxonomy (NCBI): domain Eukaryota; kingdom Metazoa; phylum Chordata; class Aves; order Passeriformes; family Cardinalidae; genus Cardinalis; species Cardinalis cardinalis. Next base: position 5,087,576 of record JACDOX010000019.1, read on the forward strand.
TCTTCATGGAAGAATATCAACTCGCATATCAATGTTAAAATAACTAAAGTTAATAGAAATCCATGGAGAACATTGCAGAATCTGAAAGAGGAAGACTATTTAATCCTACTCACCAGTAAAATATTGTGGAGGGGTTTTCTTGTGTTTTTTTTTGTTGTTTTTTTTTTTGTTTGTTTGTTTGGTTTTTTTTTGTTGTTGTTTTTTATTTTTATGTTTCTTCAATTTGTGCCTTTTAAATTACTTTATTATTGTAGATGTCTCTACAGATTAGTGAATAGAACAATAAGTTAATCAGAATTCAAATTCTTATAATTGATATATTGATTATTATTATAAGAAGCCTATTCTGCCACTGAATAGAAATTAATTTTAGAGACAATGTGAATATTTGAACACTTTTTAAAATTTAATTTATAATTATTATAGTATATATATGAGTAGTATAAATGTTGCCTACTTATTAATAATTAGGCAACATTTCAGTACCAGTGAAAGACAGTCTTGCCATAAGTTTCCATACTGACTTATGTGTTAGGATAAGTAGTAGTCAATGACATAGCTCCAGGCTCGTTTTGGTATTTCTGCTCATTAATTTATCTCCAAGATAAAAAAGACAAGAAAATAAATATGGGGTTCTATACCAACCCATAACTGCACTACAATAAGACTGTTTATAGGTTTTTTAGTGTTATAAAATCAAAGCAAGAGAATGAGTGTGGTCTAAGTGTCACAAAATACATTTTGAACAAAATCAAATCTCTAATTAGGCTGTGATTTATTTTTGCTTGAGTTGTGATTTAAAGTAGACCATTCAGCCAAATATGAAGAACATGATGAATTTGGGCATATATAAATCAGATAGCACTCAGTACCTCTATGATGTAAATTCAAATAGATTTTCCTCTGCAAATTTTTAATCTACATTAATTTCTATGAGAGACAGGCCTGGATGATGCATTTTGGATGTGAATTTGGACACAATTTGTCCTGGATTTTTGGACTGACATCTGTGTCTGAGAATGGGCTGACTTTTCATGGTAATTCTGAACTTTTCACTTTTACATTCTCTTTGTTTATTCCTTTGTTACTGTACAACTCTACTTACCAAATGATGCTATTAGGAATGATGTTTTAACATCAGTTTTAACATTTTTTACTGTCCACTGTGCCTTTGAGACTATTTTTGGTTGTTTTCTTTCCTCCCTACTCCAGTCTGTGAACTACAGGAGGTTTGATTGCTATGTCTAGAGAAATTCTTTCATAATCTTTTCTATTTTGTCTGAACCTGAACAAGGGGCTTTTATAATATACTCCTTACATAATAAAATTAAGAGGCATTAAGGAAAACTTCAAATTCTACTGCTTCTTATTTCTACCGACTCTCTTCTCTCCTACCTACCACTTTTTATTCTTTCATCAATGTAATTTTCTTGTCAACTCAGCCTGTGGAATCTGTAGTAAGTAGATTAAACATTGTTGTAGCATTCTAGCTTGTCTATCTCATCTATTGATATTTTCTCTGTGTTATTTTTAGGATGAAGTCAAGCTTTTGCAGAATTCTGTTGTTATGATTAAAAGAAGACACAAGAAGACAAATTCTCAGATAGCTTAAACTGTTGATAGCAAAAAAGTCTCTAAGACCCTTCTTTTGGACAAAGAGATCAGAATATGTCTGAAGAATCTGGCTGAAAGAATTATTTCAAGATAGGCCAGAAGCATGAAGACTCTTGAAAGAGTAGAAATTATGTATTCCTTTTGATTAGCTGGTTTTTTTTGTGTTGCAAAGTGAAGGAAATTTATCCATATATAACTTAAAGTGGTTTAGAAATAGCATTAAAATCAAGTAACTGTTTCCTCTTAGACACAGATAGTAACATTTTCGGAGTGTTAAGTGGATCTTCATCTCTAGAACCTGAACTGGGTGAACCTCAGGTAAATAAATTCAGCCCTGACTTCTTGAAGAATAATTCCCCTTTGTTGCCTAGCCCAAAATATTTAATAATAATTTCCTTAGATATTTGCTTTCTGTCTATTGTACAGCATCTCAATCTTGACAACATGTGGCATTATGTGGAAAAGTTTTTGTAGGGAGGTTTTCAGTACTGGCTTCTGTGACAAAACACAAGAAGCCATCTCCATGTTGGACAGAGCCAGTTCCAGATGCCAGTGGTCAATTCTGAGCCCACCAGCAACATGGTAACATATTCAAGAAGGTTAAAAATGGTTGTGCAGCAGCTGTGAGAGGAAGGACTGAGGAAATGTGTGAGGAAACCATCCTGCAGATGCCAGGGACAAAGAGCAGGGAGTACTCAGGTGCCAGAGCAGATTTTCCTGCAGCACGTGGTTCCGACCATGGTGAAGCAGCTGTGCTCCAGAAACCTGTGAAGGACCCCACATCTGAGCAAGTGGATATTCCCTGAACAGAGCTGTAGAGCCAGAATTCATGCAGAAGCAGGTTCCTGGCAGGATCTGTGGCTCATTGTCGGCCCCATGCTTGTGCAGTTTATTTCTGAAGGACTGCATCCTGAGGAAAGGATCCATTCTAGAAGAACTGAAGCCCATGGAAAGGACCCATGTTGGAGTGCTCATCAAGTTGCTCATGAAGTATCTCCCAAGGGAAGGATTCCACACTGGAGCAGGGGAAGTGCTCTCCTGGAAAGGAAGGAGAAACATAGACAATGGGTGTGAACTGACTGCAACCCCTATTGGCCTGGACAATTTATGGGGAGGAGGTAGAAAAATTAGGAATTATRTTGAGACAGGGAAGAACCCTGGAGGGGTAGGGGGAAGGTGGCTCCAGCTTTCTCACTATACTACTCTTTTGCAATTTATTGGCAATAAAGTAAATTCCCCAAGTTCAAGTCTGGGTTTGCCTCTGATGGTAATTGGAAAGAAACCTCCCTGCCTTTATCCCAAGTAATGAGCTTTTCCGTAGTTTTTCCCTTCTGACCATTTTTTTGATAAARGGGAAATTATAGAGCATCTTGATAGGTGTCTGCTAGTTAATCAAGTTCAATCCACTACAGATGGCAATGCAGTACCTGTCTCATTCACAAACATCCCACATGGCTAAGAGTGAACTGCCACATCTCATATTTGCTGAGTACAGAAGAATCCACTTTGGGGCTCCTAAGATAAATGACAAATACATGTCCCCATTGTGGACACAACCACTTTTTAAAACAAAGTCAGTACAGATTTGCAATTGTTCTTATTTCTTGTAAAGGTAAAAAATCTAATTCTCACATACCTATTCTTTCACTATTTTTGCAAAATTACTTTGGGGCATGGATGTTAGTATTAGTACCTTAAATGATTTCGCAACCCTCTGAGAAGCCTGAAAAAAGTGTGCTATGTAGCACCAAATCTCTCTGGCACACAAACAATTTAAACTGCACTCAGAACACATTGGAAAGGCAGGCACTTTTCTGCCTGTCTAAGAGGGAGATATCTCCGAAGTACAGTGAAGTTCAAGGAGGAAATTTACTCAGAGGCCTATATTTTAGCAATTTTATTTTACACTGAGCAATCTTAGCATCTCTATGAGATGAGGTATAATGAGGGAGCATTTGTCTTAAACAAAAAAGTGGGTTGAGAATCTGATATTACAAGGTGGTAACTGGGAAAGATGTTTCCCACTCTGTGCACTTTCAGGCCACTCTGCTGAACAAAACAGATAGTGTTTGTTTAAGAGTAAATAAGTGTATRAAAATTGCCTGAGTCTTTAATTTAGTCTTAGATAAAGTGCTCAATAGAAACTCTAAATCTTTCAAATCACCCTGAAAAGTGAAAAGTGTTATTAAGGTTGTTTAATAAGGGAAACAATGCTATAACTGACGTTTATTCTCATTTTATGTATCTTAGTCTATCTAGTAGATAGAGATTATACATTTTATGTACGGCTCCTCAGCTTTCCCCACATACAGATTTCTAGTTCAAATACAGGATAGAAACTAAAATGTTAGATAGAAAGAGGACTTTTATCGACTATATCTGGATTTCCAGCTTGCAATTTGAGAGAGAAAATAAATTCCCATAAATATAGAGAACAACTACGTATTTTAAATGCAGAACATTACACAACCATGAAAAAAAAAGTTGTTAAAATTTGGTTAATATATATTCTGTTTGTCCCTCTATTATATTTTAAAATATGAGTGTTTAATTATGGCTAGAAGTATCTTCTATGAAATATGCAAAAGAAATTAAAAAGTATATAGATTGCGTCAGATAACAAAGCAWTGACAATTAGAAAACTGACAAAGCCTAAAATCTCTCTTTTTCACCTTGCGAAATTTAATCTTAGTATGGGAAAGCACTTCTTAAATTTGAAGGTGGGAGAGAGATGGAACAGGTTGCTCAGAGAAGTTGTGGAGTTTCTTTCTCTGGAGAAAATTAAACCCCATCTGGACAAGATCCTGTAAAACCTACTCTAGGTGAACCTGCTTTAGTGGTAAGGTTGGACTAGATGATCTCCAGATGGCTCTTCCAACCACAACCATTCTGTGATTCTCTGATTCATGTTAGATCTAAATTGCAAAATCTTCATACAAGTAAAACATAAAATGTATCTAAAAATGTTTTGCCAGTATGATCAGAGAATTATTTTCTTTTGCCTTTGGTCAATGGAATACAGAAAGGACATGAACAAAGAAACAGGAGCTTAAAACAATGTGATCTTGGATAGTGTTCACTAAGAAACAGCTCATCTGTTCTGGAAACTGGTAAGGAAGCTCATAATAGAAAAGTTGTTCTTCTGCCCCACTATTTTAAAAAAAAATTCTTCAATTTTAAATCTCTAGCATCTTCTAAAAAGTTCTTCAGTAATGCATTATTTACAAAATCTTTAATATCTTTAAGTCTTTTCATGATATTACAAAATGTGAGGGAAAGTAGAGTAGAACAAGGCTTGTGAATTCCATTTTAAAAGGAAAGATGAAAGTTACAATGAAAAGTGTTGTGAAATTTTATTTGTAGGAAAAAAAGTCCTTAAAATGTGCTCTAAATTGTACAGATGAACCACAGGGATTCTTTTGCATATTCCTAAATTCCCAAATTTCAGAGTAACCATAGGGGCTTTAAACAACAACAATTCTTCCACTTATTTTGGCTTAGGCAGGGAGAAGATTATCTTCTATTGATCTTAATCAGCAATAAATTAGCTGAACATCAAGGCCTTTCTGATCCATCTGTATCACAGTCAAAAAGAAAGTATTAGTTAGTGTCTGTACTCTGCATGCCAACGTCCAAGTAAAACATTTTTTACAAAATATTTCTACWGCCTGTGGTGCTCTTGCATCCGCTTAGAGTCCAAGTCTAGTCCTTGGACTGAGCAGAAATTCTCTTCTTTGTTGCCAATGCATTTATTATTAAATAATGAACAATTATACAGATAAAACTGATCAAAAGGACCTTGGAATTACGAGAAAAACATTCTTCCATTTTTACAGAGACCATGTTCTTGTCAACATAAAAGGGAAAAAATAACATTAATAAGACCACATTCACTGGAATTAGAAAGTAGGTGGTGCCACATCTGGTACTCAACAGAATTATTCAGTGCAAATATTAAGTCCTCAGCTGCTGGTGATCCTATACAAGAGCAGAAAATCAAAGACGAAATAGATAAATACAGCTAAGCATAAATATATAGATAATATGTACTATATTCTAATATTTGTTGACATAGATACAGTCAATATGGTCATTTCAACTTTCCTGATTTGGGACCTGACAGTTCTGATCTCTGAACAATCTCCTAACCTAATTTCCAAAAAAATATCCAATGCAAGAACAATCTTCCCTTTCTTTTTGTACTTAGACCCCATAATCCACTGACACTTTGGCTGCACTGTCACACCCTGTTGTGATAAACCTCTTTGTGAGGTTTTTGCTTCCCTCCTTTTGCAAAATAACAACTGTAGAGTGAAACAGATAGAACACCACTGATGGTTAACGATATTCAAAAGCCCAATCAAAAATCCCCAAATGTTTCAGTAATGAAAATAGTAAATGAAAATGAACATTTAAAATAGAAGTATGAAGTTTGACATACCTGAAATCCATTATTATTGCTTAAATCTCCCAACCTTGTGTTAATGTAAAAATACTTTATTCATGGAGACATGGACTTCTTATTGTAAGTAAATCACTATTTTGTCTACCTGACTCCAAAATAAGATTTTACTGTAAAATGAAACTATGTAGGTAAATACGTAGTAGGTTTTGTAAATATGAAGTTCTTTGATTTACCAAAATAGACCTGTTTATTACTGACATGTCCCTCTGCATCATTCTAAAAGCTGTGTAATCATTTTCCTCTCCTTCCAATGTCTACACTCTAACTCCTTGTATGAAGATATATTACCATTACGAAAAAAAGGTCAGATATATCTTTCCCCATTAATTATTCAAAACAAAATCTCATGAAACCTGTCAATATCCACAAACTTCAGGTAATTGGAATGAAGTTTTGATTGATCTCTTGGACTGAGATTAAGGAAAACAAAGTCCTTGTAATTCAATTATGCAGGCCTGAAAATTTTATTGTAGACCTTTGGCATTTAACATGTTAGGTGACTATTTTGTTTCTTTATATCCAATGTTCGATATTGACCTTTCCCAGGATGTGAAATTATCTGACTGCTAGAACTGACTTCATCTTCTCTCTGTGTGTTTACTTATACCCATACAGACAAAGCCATATGTATTTACATTTATCATTGTATTGGTGTGGAAGAGTACATGGAGATGGATAGAAACATATTGAGGGGCAAGAAGAATATAAATCAACTTAAATTAGAAGACCAGGCAACACCTCTTTTAGAGGGGAAGCTGGTCATAAACAGGCACTGATTTTGTCATGAAATTATAGAACAAAATTAAAAGTGAATTCTAGATAAAAGTTTTAGAAATAATTTGAAAAGGAATAGATTAACTCAGAAATGTTTCAGGAAAAACACAGGTTCTAAATATTTTTTTTCACAATAATGAATATCACCCTGAGGAAATTTGTGAAGTATATAAAGACTGTYCCATAAAAAATTAAATTCATATCAGAAAAGACATGGTGGCTTTCACATGATGTTAAAAGCACCCTTCTCAGCAGCCCTCTGCTATTAGCACACCTTCTAATAGAAAAATGTCAAGGGAAGGGTGAATTTGTAAATCATTGGATGCTTAATATTCCTACTTTAATGGATATATTTTTATGGATTTTGTTCTGATTTGTTTAGGGGAGAGGGGTTCGAGGATTTTTTAATTATAGAGGAGTGGTAAAAGGAACTTTACTGGCTGTTCGTAAAGTACAGCATTAAATCTTAGATATTGTCATGTGTCCCAGTTTACAAAAATGACATACATTTTCTCACAAAGAACAATCCTACTTGGATTGTTCAATATCATAGATATTAATTGGCTATTGGTATCAAGAACCTGAGAGAGCGGGACAAAAATCAAGATGATTGAGCTTGTTTTCAGAAGACCAGAAATTGCAGGCTGCAGGCCTATGATTGGAAGAGTCTCATGGAATAAGACCGTGGAGGGAAGGTGGGCTAAAGAAAGCTGATATTTAAGGATCACCTTGTCTGAGCTGAAGAACTGTCCATCTCAATGAACTGGAAATCAATCAAAAAATGCCCAGACGTCCACACTGATGAACAAGGACTTCCTGACAAAACACAAATGCGAAAAGGAAGTGTGGAGAGGGTGGAAGCAGGAGCAGGCAACCTGGAAGGAGTATGGAAACACAGCATGGGCATGCATGGTTAGGAAATCCTTGGCCCACACCCAGAGCTGAGTCTGGGAAGGGATGTCTAAGGCAAGATGGGTTTCTGCAAGGAAGGAAGACTGGGGCAAATGGGGCCAAATGAGGCCCATCTGGTTACCCAGGACATGGAGCCAAGATCTGAATGTCTTGTTTGCCTCATTCTCTACTAGCACGACTAGCTTTCAGGAATACCAGGCTCCAAAGACCAGGGTGACAGTCTGGAGGAGCAAGTCAGGGAATGCTGAAGTAAACTGGACATACGCAGGTCTACGGGCTCTGATGCACCCATATGTGCTAAGGGAGTGCTGATGCCACTGTGAGACAACTTTTGACTGTCTTKGAGTGATTTTGGTGACTGGGAAAAGTGCCTGAAGACTGGAGGAATGTAAGTCACCAGTCTTCAGCAAGAGTATGAAGAGGACCCTGGCACTGCTGACCTCCCTTGCTTCCTAGAACAGCAATGGAGCACTTAATACTGGAAAGCATTTCCAGGCACATAAACTGGAAATTAATTAGAAGTAGTCAGTATGGATGCACCAAAAGGTTATCATGTTTCACCAACTTGATAAACTTTCACAAATAAATGAATGGCCTGGTCTATCTTGATTTTAGGAAGGCCATCCACACTGACTCCTGTAAAATCCWAATAGAGAAGTTGATGAAGTTGGGTGGAATGAGTAGGCAGTGAGGTGGATTGAAATCTGGCTGAATGTATGGTCCCAGAGGAGGATGATGAGAGGCATGAAGTCTAGTTGGAGGCCAGCAACTAGCGGTTTATCCCAGAAGTCAATACTTTGCCCAATCTTATCCAAAATCTTAATTCATGAGCTGGATGGTGGAGCAGAGCATATCCTCAGCAAGTTTGCAAATGACACCAAACTGGAAGGAGTGGCTGATATGACAGGGGTCATGCTAACATCCAAAAGCACCCCCTAGAAGAATGGCTAGCAGGGAAATTTGCAAAATTCAATGAAAGGGAGCACGAAGTCCTGCACCTGAGGAGGAATAACTTCATCCACTACCTCATACTGAGGGCTTCCCTGTTGGAGAGTAGTTAGAGAGTAGAAAGGGACCTGGGAGTCCTGGTGAACAGCAAGGTGGACATAAGCCAGCAGTGTGCCCTTGTGACACAAGGAGTGAAAGGTGTTGGGCTGTATTAGGCAAAGGATTGCCAGCAGTTTGAGGAAGAGACTGAAAGACCTCTCATAAAGCAGAGAGAGCCTAGAGTACTGAGCCTCCAAGATATGTCTCAGGTGTGTATAAGTACCTGCTGCAGGAAGAGTAAAGATGGCAGCTCTAGGTTCTCCTCAGTGGTGCCTAGGGACACAACAATAGGAAATGGGCATAAAGAAGTTCCAAATGAACACCAGGAAACCCTTTTTTACTGCGAGGGTGGCTGGAACAGGTTGCCCAGAAACGTGAGGTATTCAAAGCCATCTGTGCACAGTTCTGGACAACCAGCTCTAGGTGGCCCTGATTGAGGAGGGAGGGTAGACAAGATGATCTCCAGAAGTCCCTTTCAACCTGAAACATTCAGTGATTCTGTGATATGACCTACTTGTCTCCATTAGTACTTCTTAAATGCTAAGCTTTTCTTAATTGTATTACTTCTGAAAAACAGTAATTATTGTACTTAGGAGATACCAGACATCCCTCATTAAATGTGATAAGCAAAAGTAGGAACATAAAAACGAAAGTAGGAAAATATGTATTTTCAACTAGAGTTCATCTACAGAGTTAGACATACACAGCTCCTTTTATCTGCATCAAAGAATTCAACTTCTTCAAATAATAACATTGAATCCCATCTGGTCTGTATGAATACAGGGTCATTGACTTCAAACCAATTTTTCCAGTATAAAACAACAAAAGGTTTTCCTATCAGCTTAAGAACATTCATCTTGCCAAAATGTATGTCAGAGGTAATACTGAAAAAGTAGTTAGAAAGAACCAGAGTTCATGGAGGTTTGCTACAGAGATGCAGTAGAGAGRTAAGCTTACTTTGATAAGCTCTCAGCTAATAGTGCTATGTCAGCAATTATTGATTCTGAAATAATGGAATTACTCCAAAAAGTATCAATTCCATATCTTGAGGCTACAGTTCCAAAAGAGTCATCCAAATGTCTCATAACCACCATAGTTTGTGTAGAAGACGTGAAACAGAAACATCCCTGAAAACTAAAAGGTCATTGGTGGATATTTTCTGAACAGATTCAGTATTGCTTGCTTTAGCAAAATGTAATAGCCAAGTAGAACACTTTGGACTGTAAGATTTGATACATTAGAAATGAAAGAACCTATTTCTTAATTTTGGATTTTATGCCTCTGTGATACTTTAGGATTTTGCAGCATAAGTAAATAAAAATTAGATGGTGTGAAATAAGAAAGCAAACTGCAGGAGAGAAAAATGCCTAATTTTGAACATTGCCCCCAGAATGGACTAAATAATTTGTGCAGCACACAGGACCCTGCAGAATAAAGGAAATCCCTACACATCAAAACTAATGCTAACTGAACAGTGCACAAGCCAGCTAATTATGGGAAAGTCTCAGAGATTTTCTTTGGCTTTCAAAACATTTTTAAGCATATACAGGGGCACACATTCCAAAAAATACAGCCAATAAATTTCTCATTTCACTGACCTCTGAAGTCATACAGTGCCGAAGTCTTATTGCATAACACCTAAATTATGGTGGTGAGTTTTTTCATACAATCCTTGTAGTTATTTACATTTTTCTCATGGTAAAAAGGCTTCTGGGACAGTGCCTAACTACCTGACCAAGCTGCTTCTGAGTATCCAGAATGCTGACCTTGGAGCTGTACTGAGACCTATGTCTAATCAAAACAGTCACAGTGAATGCAGGAAAATTAGACCCATACTCACATATAGAAAACAGCCTCCTCCTGCACAGCTAAGTGTTTCAGACTTGGACTTTTCTCTTCAAAGGCTAAAATTTAGTTCCAAGGTTAAACAATTAATTTATCAGTGTCTTTTACTTAGAATGGTCTTACTAAGATAAACATGGAAAGTTTTACTTGCTGCTCTTTTTGACTTTCAGTAAGGTGTAGATCTCTGCTATAAATACTTCCAAAGAAGACTCCAGCTCTTAGCATTTTTCTAGCTAGAAAGCTTTACAAGACTTCTGGCAGCTTAGGATCCTTCAGTCCCTCTATTTCTCCTGCTGCTGACATACCCCAAAGCCATAGATCACAAAGGCATGTGGAGGTGTCACACAGAAGAAGAAATAGAGTAGACATCATTCAATTGCTTTGTTTCTGTCTGCCATTAAATCAACATACAAAGATAATAATGCTCAGCAATACTACATAGTGTTTCACTGTCACCTGCTTTGACTCAGCTAATAATGTCCCTGTAGCTGCTTCAGACTATGATTCATGATGAAATGTCTTTCCCCAACACTGTTAAGGAACCATTTAAGATACTGTCAATGGCAGATTTAAGGCCTGTCATTACTGTAGGCAGGCTTCAGAAAGAAAATAAGGGGTTTTTTTGATAAAGGTTTTAGAACAATCTAATGATCAGATTTTTAAAGATCTTGCTTTGAAAAAGCCAAGAAGTTGATCAAACAATTTTTTAAAGTTCATCTTGATGAGTTTTTTGTCATAATTGGTTCTAATATACCTTTTTGATAATCTACATAGTTTTAACTTTTTTATTATCCCCCACATTACTAGGGTTTTTTAAATGTATAAAGGATATCTTTGTACTACCCAATTATACTGCAACAGAACATCGAAAATGTACAGCACATAGAAATTAATTTCTCATGTTCTCAGTAAAAAAATATATATATAAAAAAATAACACTCCTAAATCTCAAATTCATTGTGATATTTCTCTGAGTATTTTGTCTTCTTACATTTTTGGCATTTTCTTCCCTGGCTTCCAGAATTGCCACATATCTGGGAAGGGTATTTGAGTTCTTTGCTGAAGACTATATAGTCTTTTTGTAATAATACCTAAGTCCTTTATTCTGGTTCTTTTTTGATGGTATGTTACCTTTTCCAGACACATTCTTTTTTAGGTGTTTGGTTCCTTACTTTATTGCCTTCCTTCTTTTACACTAAATCAAATAAACTAGTTATTTGCTCATGCTGTTAGTCTATTTTCATCTTTCTGACTCTGGTTGCCCTTCTTTATGGTGACCTTATCTGCCCTTCAAACACTTTGCTTTCCTTTCAATTTAGTTCTTTTATAGCTTAATCTTTTCTTGAGGCACAAACAACTTCAATTATAAGCCTTGAACTTAATTTGATTTTATCCACAATAAAGACTTTTTCTTTTATGCTTTCAGAACACGTCTTGTTTATTTAAGATAGATCAGAGCATACTACATTCATAATGGTTTATTAGATAAGTATTTTCCATGGTGGAGAAATAAAAAATAGAGAGACAAATATAGTCTTGGCAGCTTCCTGTGTTTGCATAAATACCACTAGACCTAATAGGTTAAAAAATATTTTTCCACAGCATTTTCATCTTCTATTCTATTCATAGCCTAGGGATGACACTATTCTAGCCTTAATGAAGCTTTTGATAGCTTACTGTTGTTTCAGAAGTTCTAGCTGAGGAGAAAGAGTGGTCCAAGTCAAAGCTGGAACTGAAAGGACACAGAATAAAAAGAAAGGCTTCTACAGGTATGTTAACTGAAGCGGTTTAGCGCGGCGGATGATGGATTAACGTCCCGGCAAGCTAGCCAGCACCGCTTGCAGCCAAAGGGGGCACTCTCCCGACTCCGCAGCCGGGTACAGCGCCTAAGGTCAGCACCCCACGTAGAAGTGGCGGTGCTGCCTTAACTGGAGACGTGGCCGCTGATTTGCTACACGCTGCAGGAAATAGGAGAGCGCTCTTTGGTTCGGGCAAGTCCGTTTTTATTCAAGGTGGAGAGCAACATAAAACGAAGTACGCCAAGAACCGAAGAGAGGGATAACAGGGATACATACAGTTATAAAGGGAATGGGCGGAAGGGGGTGGAAACAAGGGAAACCCAATGGGAGATGAGAAGGGAGTGGGGTACATAAGAGTGACATCGGGGAAGGGCCAATAAAAACGACTTAAGGGAGGGGCCCCAGMCTCTGAGCCAATCACCCCAAGCCCCTGGTGGAAGAATCTGGAAAGAAAGGTGGAGGCAAGGAGTGACTGGCARRRAGCTGGGGAGGGATTAAGGGAAAGATACATTAGGTTTCTAGGGCAACCGGGGAGGGGAAAAACTGGATACACCTGTCACCATGGGGACTGGGGTGACAGGCACTTAACTGAGAGGGGAGGGAGAACCAGGGCAGAACCATTACAACATGGGGGAAACAGAACAAACCAACATAGGCAGGGGGAGAACAAACAACTTAATAAACACAACCCAACAGTTAACCAATGAAGAAAGGTCAAAGAAGGGATAGTTTGCCTTCCCAATAAGCAGTGCTAGAAAATGGGTAACAACAGAGGAGAAGGCTGAGGAACTCACCAACACTTTTTACTTAGTCTCCAATGACCACCTCWCTTCTCACACATCTTCTGCAGGTGGACAGCAGGATGGAGGTTGGGGGAGCAAAGTTCATAGCACCTGAGGAACCTGAATGTACATTAAGTGTATGCATCCCAGGATTCTGAGGAAAACTGGCTGATGTCAATTCCAAGCTACTTTCTACGGTATTTGAAAAGTTATGACAGTGATAGGAAAAAGGAAAATATTTTATCCTTCTTTAAAAAGGGTAGAAAGGAGGATCCTGTCAGCCTCACCTCTGTGCATAGGAAGATCATGGGACAGATCTTCTGAGAGGCTGTGCTAAGGCATGTGGAGGACAGGGAAGTGATTTGGGACAGCCAGCACAGCTTCACAGGGGGCAAGACCTGCCTGACCAACTCAGTAGCCTTCTATGATGTCATGAGTAGGTGAGTGGATAAGGGAAGGGATGCAGAGGTTATTTATCAGGGCTTCTCTAAAGCCTTTGATACAGTCMCCTGCGACTTTTTTCTCTCTAAATCGGAGAGAGATGTATTTTATGGGTGTACTATTGTATCGATAAGAAAGTGGTTGGATGGTCAGATTCAGAGGGCAGTAGTCAATAGCTCAGAGTCCCAAAGGAACATCAGTGACAAGTGTTGTCCTTCAGGGCCTATATTCAGACCACTGTTTTCTAATATCTTCATTAATTATTTAGAAAAAGGGATCAAGAGCATGCTCAGCAAACTTGCAGATGTCACCAAGCTGTGGTAGGGTTGACACATCTGAGGGATGGGATGCCGTCCGGAGGGGCCTGGACAAGCTGAAGAAGGGGGAAAGCATGGGTTTAGCCAGACCAAGTCTGGGGCTGCACCTGGATCTGTGTGCAGATACCCCTGGTATCACTCCAGGCTCAGGGATGAACAGTTCCAGAGTAACCCTGCTAAGAAAGACTTGGGGGATGCCGTGGATGACAGGCTGGACATGACCCAGCCATGTGCTCTTGAAGCCCAGAAAGACAAATGAGTCCTGGGCTGCATCCAAAGCAGCGTGGGCAGCAGGTGAGGGAGAGGATTCTGCCCCTCTGCTCTGTTCTACCCTGGTGAGACCCCACCTGCAGTGCTGCATCCAGCCCTGGAGTCTCCATGAGCAGAAGGCTATCAGCCTGTAGGACCGAGTCCAGAGGAGGCCACCAAGCTGATTTGAGGGATGGAGCGCCTCTGCTATGAGGAAAGGCTGAGAGAGTTGGGACTGTTCAGCCTGGAAAAGTTTCAGGATGACCTAACTGCAGCCTTCCTGTACCTGAAGGGACCCTACAGGAAACATGGGGAGAAATTATTTACAGAGTTATATTAAATATTTGGAAGAAATTCTTTACTCTGAGGCTGGAACAGGTTGCCCAGAGAAGTTGTAGATTCCCTGGAAGTGTTTAGGGCCATTTTGGATGGGGCTCCGAGCAACCTGATCTACTGAAAGATATCCCTGCCAATGGCAGTGGGGCTGGAACTAGATCATCTTTAAGGTCTATTCCAACCAAAGCCAGTCTGTGATTCTGTGAAAATGTTTATATGGGCACAGTTTATCATGTAACAGTAACCATGCAGAAGCACTTTGATGAAAACAAAAAATAAATGCTGTGCAAAAAATTTCTTCTGTCCTTGCTACAACATTAAGGCAGAAGGCCATTCCTGAAAGAAGAAAGTATTGTAATGCAGATTACATTTATTTTCTCCTGTTTGCTGCTAGAGAACAGAACATTCTGACAGATCTTCCCACATGCATTGTTCAAAATATGTAGCTTCTTATTAGTTCATCTAAATTATAACACTTGAAATGAAAAATAAAGGAAAATAATTCTGCTTTACAACATAGTGTCAGTCTGCAAAACTATTAAGATTAGTCTATTGTCCCTTATTTTTCCTCTTTGTTCATCAGGTAGTAATAAAAATAATTTTCAGTACCCTGCATCCTGTGAAATTTTCTTTCTGGTCCACTGAATACAGTGTTAGTTTTTCAGTCATGGCTTCTCCTCTTTAATTTCATGGGACCAGATGGCACTGGATCAGTTTGTATCAATTTCGCTTCAGTAGGGTCACTCCCTTTTATGTCAGTATGAGGTTTTCTTATACCATATACGTTGCTTAGAGCTACCATAACATCATTCTTGAAGTCTACACTTGATTAAACATTAAAAACTTACTAATGTTTGCCCACTGGAGCAACTGCTCTATGTGCTGAAGCCCTGCATCCCAGGAAATGTCTGAATATTCCTCRCTGATGAGAAGTAAGAGATTAATTTTTCCCTTTGCTTATGTAAACTTTTACTTTTCTTTTTTTTTTTTTAGTAAACTGTCTTATCTCAGTGTATGGGTTGTTTTCCCTCTTATTCTCTCTCCCCTGTCCTGCTGGGAAGGAAAGTGATAGAGGGGCTTGGTGGGCAACAAGGTCAAACCACTACAATCCCACAGGGTTTTTTTACTAATTACTGATCAGTGCTTACACAAGTTAAGGCTTTTCTGTCCCTCACCCAGCCCTGCAGTAAGCAGGCTGGGAGTGCACAGGGAGTTGGAGGGGACCCAATCAGGACAGCTGTCCCCAACTGACCCAATGACTATCCCATACCACATGGTGTCATGATCAGCTTATGGAGCTGGAGGAAGAAGAAGAAAGTGGGGAACGTTTTGAGAGATGGTGTTTGTCTTTCCAAGTCACCAGTCTGTGTGATGAAGCCACACCCATCTTGGGATGGATGAACACCTGCCTGCCCATGGGAAGTGGTGAATTAATTCCTTGTTTTGCTTTGCTTGTGAACATAGACTTTGCTTTACCTGTTTAATTGTCTTTATCTCAACCCACGAGTTTTGCCCAGTTAACACTTCCCATTTTCTCCTACATCCCACCAGAGGAAAGTAAGCAAGCAGCTGTGTGGCATTGAGCTGTCCATTGGGGTTAACCTACAATAAACCCTTACCTCAGAAGCAAAACGCTGTGTGTCAACACAAGTCTGACACTGCTGCTTGGAGTATTATTTAAACAGTAGAACAGCTCTTGGTAAAGGAAACTATGGAACTGAGCTGTCACTTTTCCCTTTAGCATGTTATCGCTGCTTCTAGAAACTCCTGAGGCTCAAATCATCCATTTTACAGTTAGACAAAGAGATTGTGATCCCAATAAGATGATTTATTCAAGTTTCTTAGAGAAGGCGCTGTATAATTTTCACTAGCACAGAAAATATTCTTACTTAAATGCATATATGTATTAAAATGCATGAGCAGTATTAGGTAGTCAACGTGCAAGTGCAAATTGGCACTACTGGCTTGAACTTATTTTAAGTCAATAGGTCAAACAGGACTATTTTTCTTTTTTTTTATGGTAACATTTGAATCCTGACTACTTGTGTGAAAATCCACACTACACGTGTGAACTATGACTGTGACTGAAAYGGAATCTTGCGAACCCGAAAAGAAAGGCTTACAAACAATCAGGAAAAAAGATAGGATCAAATGAAATGCAATTGAAAAAAAACCCCAAAACCCCAGAAAACTGAGAGTTGTAGTGTCTTCAAAAAATGGCCTGCGAGGAAATGAGCTGCATTGCAAAGGACCAAAGGAGGCCAAAACTAAGCTCCCAGATGTTGCAAAAGCAGGGGAAAAAGTCAAGGAGGAAGACAAACTTGGAGGGCAAGATATGAGAGACATGGCATGGATRCTGGGAAAAAAAAATCTTTCCCAAAGTTAAAATCAGCAAAATGCAGGCCATGTGCCATCAAGTGCAGGCACATGCAGCAAAGTTTGCCTCAATTGATGCCCACTGAACGCCAAAACAGAACAGCAGGACTTACAAACTTGCTGGAATCGAGATACCATCCCAGGAATTGCAATTGGAGGAGGAAAAAAGAAAATCTGGCACATTTCCAAGTTTCGTGATTACAAGAAAATGGATGGGGAGTCTATCAGGAGCAGTGAAAAGGAGCAAAACATGCCAAAACTAAGCTCCCAGATGTTTCAAAAGCAGGGCAAAAAGTAAAGAGGGAAGACACAACTTGGAGGGGAAGATATGAGGGACATGGCATGGATACTTAAAAAAAACAACAACAACAAAAAAATCTTTCCCAAAGTCAAAGGCGTCAAAAGGCATGGCATGCCATGAAATTTCCTTTCGCGAAGTGAAACGGAATCTTGTGAACCYGAATAGAAAGGCTTACAAACATTCTGGAAAGGAGATAGAATCCAATGAAATGCAATTGAGAAAAACCCCAAAAAAGCCAGAAAATTGGCAGGTTTAGTGTCTTCAACAAATGGCCTGTAAGGCAAAAAGCTGCATTGGAAAGGACCAAAACATGCCAAAACTAAGCTCACAGATGTTGCAAAAGCAGGGGAAAAAGTCAAGGAGGAAGACACAACTTGGAGCGCAAGATATGAGGGACATGGCATGGATGCTTAAAAAAACCCCAAAAATCTTTCCCAAAGTCAAAGGTATCAAAACGCAGGAGATATGCCACCACGTGCGGGCACGTGCAGCGAAGCTTGCCTAAATTGACCCCCTGCAGAAGGCCAAAAATGAACAGAAGGACTTACAACCTTGCTAGAATGGAGATACCACCAAAGGAATTGCAATTGGTGGAGGAAAAAAGAAAATCTGGCAAATTTCCAAATTTCGTGATTACAAGATAATGGACCGGGATTAGATCAGGAGCAGTGCAAAGCACCAAAACATGCCCAAACTAACCTCACAGATGTTGCAAAAGCAGGGGGAAAAGTCAAGGAGGAAGACACAACTTGGAGGGCAAGATATGAGGGACATGGCATGGATGCTTAAAAAAAAACAAAAAAAAATGGAAAAAATCTTTCCCAAAGTCAAAAGCATCAAAAGGTATGGCATGCCATCCAGTGCAGGGACATGCGCCCAAGATTCCTCTATTGGTCCCCATTGAAATCACAAGATTCCGTTTCCCTTCCCGAAAGGCTTTTTTGGGGTTTTTCTCAATTGCATTTCATTGGATTCTATCTCCTTTCCAGAGTGTTTGTAAGCCTTTCTATTTGGGTTCGCAAGATTCCGTTTCCCTTCTCGAAAGGAAATGAAATTTCCTTTCTTAGATATATACTTTCTTAGATAAGTAGCGACCTATTTTTGTCGTCCCTGTGTACATCTTCAAGGAGCTGATTACCCATTCAGTTGCACTTAGGTGACAGAAGATCTGTAGATCTGTAGGAGAATCAGCAGTTGGAGAATTACAGGGTTCCTGTTCTTAGTTTTTGGGTTGGGTTGTTTTGGGGGGAGG
Source organism: Cardinalis cardinalis (assembly GCA_014549065.1). Classification (NCBI taxonomy): domain Eukaryota; kingdom Metazoa; phylum Chordata; class Aves; order Passeriformes; family Cardinalidae; genus Cardinalis; species Cardinalis cardinalis. The sequence goes on from JACDOX010000019.1 coordinate 5,106,086, forward strand.
GTTTTGTTCATTTTTTTTCTTTGTTTCTTTTTTGTTGTTGTTGTTGTTTGCGTTTTTTTACATTTAAGGGAAAAGTAAAAATGCAAATAGGAAGGAAAATTTGGGAAAAATATATAAGGAAGCTAAAATTAAAGCTCTTTTTGTAGCATCAACAAAGCATCAAAAMCAGAGATTTGACTCTTCAGTACCTCAATTTCTTCCGGTGTAAAATGAAAATAATTGAATTAATCCTTATGGATGATTCAAATACCACATGGCAGATGCATTTATTCAAAGCGACACACCATGCTGGCTTAGCAAATTATTTTGTCCTTGGAATAAGAAACATATTCCTGATCCAGATGCATCTAGATGTTGAAAATTACAGAAAAATTAACTGTTCATAAATTGATTGTTCACACTCTTTTCCCCTTAGAGGACATCTGAAAACATATTAGTTCTCCATGTCTGCATTATGCAGGCTCTGGAGGATGCACTGCAGCTTTTTCTGTTGTAACTTTTTTTGGCTGAAAAGAGTTGGCATATGCAATTGGGAATGTAGTTGAAAGAAGACAAGGGGAGAATATGTATGGCCAAACGGGAGCTAAAATCAGAGGTTTTCCAGCCAGCACCATGTAGCAGGTGAGATGCAGATATTCAATACTCTGAATTTATTGCTCTCTGTTTAACTAATTTACCTGGAATTGATGTTCTTCTGTAAGCATGTTCATGAGTCTTCAGATACTCCTGCAACAACAATAATAATAGTTAAAAAGATCATTCCCACGTGGAAATTGATTGTGATTCCCCGAGTATGTCTCTAGGAGGCAGCATGTTGAAAGTATGCTACAGGTCTAATTTCAAGGAGGAAATTTCATCTACTTTATGTATGCATAAATATTTTGCTTTCTAGTTCGCCTTCTTATTGACAGTAGGCTTTACAGCTACACTTGCTCCTCACCCCTTCTTTCCCTTCTTTCCATAGAAAATTTGTAATGTTATGGCCAATATCAATGAAATTCAGTGACATGTTAAATGTCAAAAAAGAGACAGTGAATGGATAAATGCTTCATGAAAATCAGCAGCTCTGGGATCTCAAGTGTGCCCTCTCTGATAAAAAGTGATAATAGCTCAGGTGGTGTCCTTCCAAAACGGGGGCAGGTGGTTTCCACTTAACTTGRCTACAGCCCAAGAAATACTTGTCCCACTGAAAATCCAAATCAAAAACTATATAATTTTATGGATCGAAACTTGAGAGATTGAGGTAATTAAATGACAAAAAGGGAAATAAATTCCATTCCTCACAAAATACCTCCCACATGTCTTTGTTTCTTCGTTTACTTACTTGTACTTCTTACCAAAATGTGTAGCAGTCACCTAAACTTCTAAGGAAAAAAAAAAGCATAATAGCTTTAAACTGCAACATAAAAATTAAAAAAAAAGAAAAGGGGTTCTTGGAAGGAAGTAGGTGCATTAATCAGTCACTTCTCAATTTTGCAACAGAATTTTAAAATTCACCTAAATAATTCTTTTCTTTACTTCTCCCACAATTAAAAATGATTAACAATTAGCACATCTGTAAGGTGTTGAGAGGTTTTGTTCTTTGGCATTTGGGAAGCAATTAAGGAATCTCTGTAAGGAACAGTGTTTTGTGAGCGCCATACTTATGGAGTTAACATGTATACATGATATATACATGGACACACACACTGGCCTGTCAACACATCAAGACATAATGGGATTGTAAATAAGTATGTCTGGAGCATTGTTGTACAGAATATAGAAAAGGTACTTTACAAAAATAGTTTAATGTTTTAAGATAGTGGTCCATTGAGCCATGTAGTCAAGAAAGAAATAATAAAAAGGAATAATGAAAAACAGCTAAATAAGGACACGGATTAGTACTTCAAAGTCCATTTGGAGGTAACAGAAAGAAAATTTGTTCTTTATCTCTAGGAGTAAGGCTGGGGACAGTGATTCAGATTAGAGAACATGAAAAGCAAACTTTGTACAATTTACTCAAGGATACATAATATTATATTACTATAACCCAGAAATGCAAACTTTTTCCATTTTTCTACAATAAATATGTGGTCTCAAGAATAACAATAGTAAAAAATGCAGTGAGAATTTTTTTAACATACTAATATGTCATATGTTTCTTGATTGTCTCATTAAGGTTTAAATCAGACCTTCTGTACATTTTTTTCTCWGAAACAGTTCTCACAAACTCCCACAATGGCTCTTTTCCTCCTCTGTGTAAAGCACAGACTTGGCATACCATTTCCAGGTCGTCTGGCAATAGCTATGCCATGGGATAGTCTTGGTTTCATCTGGCCTTCCCTATACTTTCTCCATTGAAAGAAGCCTAGACAAGCAGTTTAGAGAAAATTATTTTATGAGCCTGACATGGCTCTAATAAAAGCCTCCAATTTTATTATGAGGGGTAAAAGACTGCCGTAGGGTTTATACTGATAACAAATAATAATTAAATTCAGCAAGGTACTGTGGGATGATAGAGTCTTACATGTAGAATTATAGGCATTTTTAACTCCTTGGCACCTTCTACCAAAGCTCATCCCAGGAAATGCCTGGCTGAATTGTCCTGTGCTAAGCTCTGTATTGCAATACCAGGAATTAAACCAGTATTCCAAAATTTTCCTTTTAAGGCAAACTGGAACATTCCTAATCATTGTCGGTGCATAGCCTAGGGAACACTTCCTTTAGGGGTTAAACAGAGAGGAGAACAGTTTTCTAATATCTTTTCAAGACCTTTTACAATATTTGGAAAACTTTGTGACTACTAAATTGAAGACATTGTGTCCCTCATCTAAAAAACTCTTTTAAGGATTCCTGTGAAAACAGAGAATGGATTCATATACTTCTAGAGGGAAACAGGAGTTCAAATCCCTTTGAATATCTGACTCTCTGCATCTATAAAAGGAATCACCTGTTTTGTGATCCTCCATGTTTTTATTTCTCCTCTTATCACTTTATGTAAATATCAAATTTTCTATTCCATTCTTTTGAAATCTTGACCTGCTCCATTCTAACTTTGTGGAGTGCAGCCCACTTCTGAGCATGAGTGACTATTCAGCTGCTGTGTTCTTCCACGCATTTTCCCTTTTTACAACTGCACTTATTATTCCTCACTTCCCTCTGTTTAATCTTCCAGCATCACGTTGCCTATCTCGGCTGTTCTTCTACATAATCCAGAAAGCATCTTTGCACCTAATATGCTTGTACAACAGCAGAGAATAACATTCCCTCTCTACTTTGCCATTTAGAAGCAGCACATTAACAAACTGTATAAGATTCCTTGGTATTCTACAACCTTTAGAGCTTTTAGGACATAGTATCTTTATCCTTCCTAATGAGTCCAAAACTACCTAGTCCTTCTCTAAGCATGTTATAAAGTTTAAATTTATATAAAGCTAACTTAAACAATGGAGACATCAGTGGATGAGCAGAGCACCCCTTTCATTGCTTAGATGCAAATCCACACCTTTAGAAGCCCCATCAAAGAAAATTGATTAAATTCTTAGCATCATTAGACAGAGCTTTTTGTATATATTCATAGTATTGAAAGACAGGGCACAGATGAAGAAGCTGCTATTAAAAGAAAAATCACACATTTTTAAATAATAATTACTCTAGTGCAGTTTTCTTAGAAGGCTAATTTGCACATAAGTTCTTTACAATTATTTGCTGAGATTTTAAACATCATATTCCTTAAATTTCTGTCTTCCTCTCAATGATTTCTCTAAAACTAAATAATACATAATGCATTGAGTTATCATCAAAGCCACTAGCTAGATGTTTGATCATTGAAACCTAAGACCTTACATTTATTTATATAGTGCTTCAGGACCAGGATAAGTCAACACTTTGAACCTCGCTCCTCAGACTCCATAAATCTTATAACTAAATTTTTATCTCTCTAATAAAAGTGATTGTTCATGGGTTGGTTAATTTTAAGTAGGGATGCACAGCACTTCTTTAATCTAATGAGGGAAGATAGAATATGCTAATCAATTTATGTCTGTGTGTGTTATATGACAGGCATTGCTGGGAAGCAAAGAATGAGATAGGCTGTGGTTTTTCAATAGTACATGTAATTCAGACCTTTTTTCACATAATTTAGACCTTTTTTGACATTTAAATAATAAAATAGTGGAATCTAATTTTGTCACCTAACACAGTTTCCATGAGCACCAGTGTTAGATAAGGATTTATAAGTTTTATCTACCAATATTGAGACCTATCAATGGAATAATCACTGCACTGAAAGTCTTCCTTTAGTTCCATATTCATAGTCTGTCTCTACCCAACCTGAACATCACTTGAAGTACAGTTATAAGATATATACTTTTAAATATATATCAGTTCCTCTCTGATTCCTTTTTAACCCTCTTTATGCTTAGTCCAAGGTGATGATCCTCCCACTAATAATTTCACTTAATTGCCAGTTTTCTCTTTATTAGCCAAATGGACATTAGCAGATCTTGTCCTTCTTGTGCAGTATTTGGATTTTTCTTTTCCCCAAACACCTCTGCCTATAAACTCTCTCTATATGAAGGGGGAAAAGCAATAGCACGGTTAAAATTAACAATTAGGAAAATTAGTGTGGCTAAGGGATGATTCGGATAATTGATTTTTTTCTGTCCTCAGGACTGGCCAGCACCAAATCCTATCAGTCACAGGAATTTGAGAAAGATATAGTGCAGAATCTCAAAGAACAGTGTTAATTGGATGTAGGGGGACACAGTATGAGTAAATGAAGGTAATGTAGAACATAATCTTATCCCCCAACGAGTTGCAGCTGGACCCTATTACTAAAGATTAGAAGCAGGCTGGATAACAACAGGCAACACCTGTAGCAAATGAGAACAAGTGGTATAAAAGAGTAGATTAGTGGGARCTGGTGTTTGAAGAGGCAGAGAAGTTGGGTGGTCAGATGGTTGCTGCAAGGTCCAAGAATYGCCAGTGCTTAGAGGAGCTGCCTGTGGGAAACATTGAGGAAGTAGGAAACTCTGGTGCTATCCTTGTACTATAATGGTAATGGAACTGTTGTAATGTATAAGACAACAATTGCACAAGTTCATATTTTTTAATTAATAAAGAGATTACCAAAATAATTAAAAATATTTAAAATCATGCACAAAAATAGTTCATTGTTGTGATTAATTTACATATTTCTCCTAAACATTTCTTCTCTTTTTTTTTTGCTTAGAATGCAGCTCAAATGCACCTTTCTTAAGAGAAGTATACTTTCTTATGCTGAATGTTCAGCTCTTTGCCTTATACTCCCTTTCTCTCTCAGCAACTGAGAGCCTTCAGCTACACTAAGTTTTGTCATAGAAGGGTAAGTCTGCAGAGTGTTGCTTTCCTTGTATGACTCACAGTCCAAACACATTCAGATATTAGAGGAGATAGATGGAACTGAGAAGTCATGTGAAAAAGAAGCAATGAAAACATTCTAAAAAAGGGAAAAAAAATAAATTTCTTCTAAGGAAAAGGATGAGTCAGCTGAATAGGAGGAAGAAAAGCAGAAAGTGGTAGTGACTGTCTGGGTGAAAAAACAAGTTTCTTTTTTCTCTTCTTGCTTCTGAGAGTTGCTATGCCTTTCTGGTTTTTTTTTTCTCCTTTTGTGATGATTCATTWGTAGAAAAATCAATGTGGTATAGTGATAGCTCCAGAATGATTATTCCAGCACTGAAGTTAGTTACCAACATTGCCCAGTGTGACTAAGAGGTTTCACAAAAGACTTCAGTAAAATTAACTTTATCTCAAAWTTTTTTTGCCTTTAATCTGTTGTGCTCTCACGAAACTGTGACTCTGCACAGTGTTTCAGGCTCAGTTGTAAAATAATTTTTAAGAGGGGGAAAAAAAGAAAAAAAGTGTTTTAAGGAAGGACCATTCTGCCTTTTGTTTAGCAAAACTATGGTGAAGTTTCCATCTTTAGTTTCTCCATGCTGGCTTCAAAAAAGATATCTATGATTACTGATAGTAATAATGAAATGAAATTCTGAATGTGTCCTGGAATTGTCATCACTTCAGAGAATATTGTAACTAAAACAGATKCCATTCCTCATAAATACAGTACATTAATCCTTCTTTAAGTACAAGTAGATTTACAGAGTGCAGGGACACTTGATCAATGAGGTAAGCGATTTCCTTCTGCAGTCTTTAAGTGAATGAACTTTTGTATAGGACCTCAATTTCCTGAGACAAATCGAAGCTGTTTCAGCCATTATGAAAGAGAAGGTAAAGGACTGAACAAATTCATTAAATACTGCCTGTTGTCTGTGASAGGACATGATGGACAAGTTCTGAACCAGTACTGGAACGATAATCTGCAATAAAACCTAATTATATTTAACCATTTGTCTTTCAGTCTTGYAGTCTTTTTACATTCTTTGGATTAGACTGCATTCAGCATGTACATCTTGTAATATTTATTTCCAAGGCCAGTGGATTAGGCGTACTCTTTGATAAGATCTAAAGCATTTTCAGGAGAGGATAATCACATTCTATTCTGCCAGATATTAAGTGATAACACAAATTGAGGAAATTGTTTAGTGTGTTTAGGAGCTACAGTACATTTACTGCAGTGACTTTCCACAGATGCAGGGTCCAACAGGAATCTGGAGATCAGAATGGATGTTACTTTTTACTTTAAGACAATGGCAGGACTTATGTCTAATATTCTAACTGCAGGGATGATAACACTCTTACAGACAGCAATTTAGCTAAATTTTACTAACCACCAAGAAAGTTTTTATGCATTTCTCAGTCTTCTATATAGGTCTTACTGAGTTAGTCTCCTGTACTCCAAATAAAATAAGTGCTAAAATGAGTTAATATTTTCATGTTCAAGAACTTTCCTCAAAGGAGCTCCATTTGTGTAATAAGAAATTTAAAATTAAAAATGTATTTATTTGAAACATTTTTGGGGATGGCAGTAGTTATACTGCTCACCATGACAGCACCAGAAGGAAGTCCTGGCTGATGATGTTCCTTCAGAAATGTTGAGTTTACCACTGCTGACAATTAGCAGGTTTAGTTACTTAATGGGTACATAAACTGTAACATTTTATTTCTTTATAACTGAAATCTACAAAAAATATTTGTCTGTAACAAGTATTTACAATTTAAGCAGTATACATCAGTTCATGAGTAAATTCATTTATTGCATGTATTTTATATATGTTATGACCTTTAACCAGTGACATCAGCCAAATGACAATTACTCAGCTCAAAAAGCCTTTCCAAACACAACTTCCAGGTCAGAAAAGGTACTTCAAAAACAGGTCCAGTTATGGAGACAAGAACTCTGATTGCAACAGTATTGCCTTAGAAAATTACACCAAGCTGAGTGGYGACACACCTGAGGGACAGGATGCCATCTAGAGAGACCTGGACAAGCTTGAGAATTGGACCCAAGRAAATCTCATGAGGTTCAGCCTTGTGCTGGTGCTGCACCTGGATCTGGGCAATGCACAGATGCAGAGGAGTTCTACCAAGAAGGACTTGGGGGTGCTGTTGGTGAGAGGCTGGACATGACCCAGCCATGTGCCCCTGCAGCCCAGAAAGCCAAACGTGTCCTGGGCTGCATCCAAAGCAGTGTGGGCAGCAGGTGAGGGAGGGGATTCTGCCCCTCTGCTCTGTCTGGTGAGACCTCTCCACCTGCAGTGCTGCATGCAGCCATGGGGTCCCAGCACAGGAAGGACATGGACCTGTTGGAGCAGTCCTGAGGAGACCACAAAGATGAGCATGTGGATGAGACATATCTCCAGTGGAGCAAATCTGAGGGCCGTTCAGCCTGGATAAGGGAGACCTTATTGCAGCCTTTCTCTGCATAAAGGGAATCTCTAAGAAAGATGGAGACAAACTTTTTAGCAGTACCTGTTTTGATTGGACAAGGTGCAATGGTTTTATAGTAACAGAGAATAGATTGACTAGATATGAGGAATAAATTCTTGTCATGAGAGTGGAGTAGGTTGGGCAGGAAGGTGGTAGATGCCCCACCTTTGGAAACACTCATGGTTAAGTTGGGCAGGAYTTGGAGAAGCTTGATTTATTTGAAGCTTGATTTATTTATATCCCTGGTTATGGCAGTGGGGTAGGACTAGATGATCTTTAAAGGTCCCTCCTAACACAAATCATACTATAATTCTCTGATTCTATGAAAATCAAATGTTCACCAAGTCAATCCCTCTGTAATCCTACCACCTTAATAGAAAACAGGCAGTCCCTTGGAGGCTATTTGAATTTTAAGACCATGTAAGTTAGACTCAATTTATTGGAATTACCACCACTGAAGCTATAAAATTACTCTTATGGGTGTTTTCTTGTGTATTCAGCTGCTCAGAACAACAGCATAGTACAATATGGGAGCCCAAAGAAAGCTACTGACAATGTATCTGAAAGCCTTTTCTATATTTGGGCTCACATTTACCCATGAGTGTGAAATAGAAAGGTTTTCTTCATCCACATAAATTTGTCTTATTAATATTAATAGACAGCTAAAATTTGATACAAAGCTCTCTGCAGAAAGCTCACGAATTTTCAGAGTTCCATGGCCACCCTCTCTGAGTCACTGTGTAGAAAGAAAAAAAAAAGTTGTTGGGAGGAAAAAAATTAAAAAGTAATTCAGTTTTCTGAGTATAGTTCCCTCTTGGCATTTGCACACATGCATATACTAGGGATAGGGAAAGACTGCTTCATATGAAAAACCTCACCTCTTCTGTAGACACTTTCCCTCATCCTGCCATTTCCAAGACAAACTAGTGAAATCCCTGATCATCACTTTTCCCAAATTTCAGCCCACTGACCTATAATGTGCATGCATGGCAGAAACAGGTGTATTTTTATTTTCATTCAGACAAAACTGAACCTATAAGGATAGTGTTTTGGAAAATAAAATTGAAAAGGAGAACATGTGCCCTATGCCAAKGAAAGTGCAGGCAGCTTCCTGCAAAGGCTGAAGAACAGCTGAAGACATCCAACWGCATATCTACCATTAAAAAGCCTGGTGAAAAGCAGCTGTTTTCTCTTGATCAAGCCTGTGTCCCACTTAGGGCTTTGAGCCTGTATCCATCCCTTGGATCATTATATAGAGATTTACAAGCACACAATCTGTAGCAGAACTGCTCCTGAGAGATGGAGGGGGAACAGCAGCAGCAAAGAAATCTAAGGCATTACAGTAGATAACTCCTACAAATATCATGAGTGAGACAATAAACTGCACCACGATTTGAAAGGCTGAAAACAGGTGAAATACACCCTGAATATTCAAATGGTCTACATCTATTAAATATTTTCCAAGAGAAGCTTTATTCTGAATCTCAAATCTTGCGCTCTGTGCTCCTTCCTGCTACCACAGGGACTTAATCCTAAATTCCCCGTTCTCCATTACAATCTGAAAATTCATTTAAGCCCTTGGGAATGATTATTCCTGTCTAAAGAAAGGAAATGCAAAATAGATCAGCATCTCCTCATCCACTGGCACTGCAGCCTCTGTGCTCACTGGCACATTAGGATATCTGAATGGATCTCTCTGACTGCAGGCCATCAATCACAACAGCAGCAAGCCAGCTGAAAAACGGTGTGGCTGTCTTGGGGTATTTTTTCAAAAACAATTCACAGATTAAGACAAAGTTTTAGTCTTGCATCAAACCTACCAATTCACTCTTGGCAGTGCTTTACAGTGCTTCCAGTGTGGTCAGCCTAGAGTAACAGCAAGAACCTGTGCCTTAGGACTTGAAAAGTGAGTTAAAAGAAGTTATTGAACATTTTTCCATGTATTTATAACATGTTATTAAAAAATCAAGCTCAAATATGTTACTCCAACTCTAGCTGCTGATGTGTCATTATGCAGCCACAGAAATAGTCATGTATTTTGAGCAGTGTACAGAACACACGTGACAAAAAAGAACAGGAGTGGGATTTTTAACATACAGAGGGGCCTGGCTTACATTACAAAACTTTTTTTGCATTATCCACCTACATGAGAGCATTTTCTTAATACCAGTTCAATGGAAATCCTTTTCTGAGACAGGCCAAGGTACTGAACTGTCCTTTAAAATGTCACATGTGACCATACATTTAAGTGATCTAGAAAGAAACCTATAAGAAAAGGCTCCAGCAAATTTTGGACAAATACTAAGTCTGTGAGAATAAATCTCCCTYGTCCAGCACTTGTAGCCAGAAAATTTTGTATAAATAACTTTGCTTTGTTTTACCTTTAAATATCACCGTATAACAAATGCATTATAACGTGCTGTAGGAAAACGATTTTAAAAARTTCAGGGGCAATGGAAAGAAATAAGATTTCTTTGCAGAAGACATTAAAAAAAGTTTATGCACAACTTTCCACACAGGGTTTAACTACAAGGCCAATGTTAGTATCCTAACATTTAGCTAGGACACGGGGAAATAAATATATTGCTCCGGGGAGGGAAAAATGTGCAAAATTTTTCATGAAAGGGATCTTCTCATGTGTCTTTAAGTAGGATTTGTAGAGTAAAAAAAAAAAAAATATCCCCCATTGGTGGTGAAAAAGAGAGAAAGTTGACTTACTGTAAAAGGCTCATTTAATGGCTTTTGCATTGTAAAGATGGCAATTCCCAGGGAGAAGGAGCAGCCTTTGGCTTGTCAGTCTTAAAGAAGTACACTCAGTACATAGCTTCAATGAAGATAGATATCAATAATAAGGTAGGCAAAACTGATGAGTTTGAGACCTATTTACATAAACTGGTACTTATGATTCTGAAATGCTCACATTACAAATACTGAAACCATACAGATTTCATTCTAACAGATTTAACACATTTAAAGAGTGCTATTTATCTACATAAATAAAATTTCTGTGCTGGTGCTTCAGGGATTTACAAATTTTTCAACTATCCTACTTATAGCAAGACAACCAGATTCTTTATGAACACAGGAGTATTTATCACTGGCTTTAGCTATAAATTAGAGGGGGGAGTATTTGATTTTTTCTAGACAGAAAATAAGTGGAGATACAAGATTTTGGGTGATAAAATACACTGGGAAAACATTCATGCTAAATTGTTGTAGTTGTTTGGTTTTGTGGGGCTGTACCAAGGAGGTTTAGACACTCAACAGAAATTTATTCCTATCTGTTAATGTGCGGCAAGAGCAGCTATTTGAATCACAAATGGATATTTTTTTCCCCATGCATCTTCTGCAAGGATTCATCTGCAGCATCATCAATCTACTCTGCTTTGGTGCACACAGTGACATCCACTGGTGCAGAGCGTTTTTGCTACAAGAATCACAGAAATGCCTACCATGTGTTACGATTGATTCAGGTTTTGAAAGCAATTTAATTCACTTCTACACCATCTAATGCAGCATAGCATTTAATACTACTTAACTTTAGGCATGCAAATATTCCCACAAGGAAAAAAGTTTCAGCGTTTTGCTCATTGGAGTCAGGGCACCTTGCAAGACTCAAACTCAAAAAATACACAAAGTTCCATACTGGAAGGATTCCCATCTCTTCTATCTGGTTTGTCTCTTAACTTACCAAGAGAGCATAGTGCACAATTTATGACTATCTACAGGTTAAGCATATGTTTCCCTTTTCCTTTTTTTCTCCTCCCCACCTTCCACAGCTGGCCCAGAGTTCATGCAGCTGAAGAAGAAGCTGAGAATGCAGTACAAATTGCGTTCCACAATCTTGTGTCACTTTCTGCCTACATGACAAAGCCCAGCAATCTGGAGAGTAGAAATCACCTTCCCCAGAATTCAGTGTGTCTGGGCTTTATGGACCCAAGAAGATGAAGAGCCACAGATAAACCAAAGCCTTTTTGGACTGCACTTATTTTCCAGCCTCCTGGAAAAAAAATCAATTTAATAACACTGTTCAGGGCTTCTCAGATGGGTTGGAGTAATTTCATGCATTCAGTGCAGCACCTGCAAAATTTCATAAAAACACAGGCAGAAATGCAGGTGTTCTGCATATAACAAACTAATCTCTCTCTATCCCTTGAGGTTATGGTGATGTGCAAAGCTGTATTGTTTCAGGGAGAAACATCACAGATGAGTGGATTTAGGGCAAACTAGGAATCATATGTAATATCTCAAAACTAAATAACAGGCAATCAGTTCAACAGGATTTCTTTCTGTGCAACAGTTAAATGAGGAAGGTATTACTGTTGGATGTATTTACAGTTAAATAACTGCTTTCTCAAAAATGTAAAAATTAAAAAAGTGGTTTTTTTTTTAAATTGGAGGGTTCAAAGTAATTTTTCTTGGTCCCACTTATGACTTAAAGATTACAGTGATATATTCTGAAGTYTTTTAAATTGTAACGCATTTTGAACTGAAGATGTAAAAAAAAAAGAAAAATTTGGACATTTTTGAGGTTAAAAAGAAGTGAAAATGAGTTCTTCCTGAAAATATATCATATTTAGTATTTTCTGGAATTACTTTTTGATTCACCAATTATGATAGTAATATATGCTAGTATATCACTAAACTCTAGAATCCATTTCAGTTTTCCATGTCCAAGTATTTCCAATAATTTTAAAGCAGCTTTGAATGCTAAGACTAATATTTTTTTAATGAGCTTGCTCCAAAGCCCTTGACCTGTCAAAAATTGCCAGAATACCTCTAGCTGACTGCTCTGTAAAGTTGGTGTGTTACAACTACAGAGAGCCTCCTTTTCCTCTAGATCATGTTATGCACCATTACCAACCCTGTCAACTGAATCTCAAATCTGTAGTCTCTGATTCTAGTGACAGCTTGCAAAGTAAAAAGAGCAGAGTCTTGCTCTTCAGACAATAGATTTTTATCTTCTTTTCAGCACATACAGTTTAAGAAAAAAGCTTTTTTTAGATCTTTAAATTGGGCAAATTTGATTTGGAAGAAACAATTAGCAGGTGTTGATGATCAATGATTTCAACTGACTTTTTAAGTTAAATTTATACTTTTCAGATCACATACTACCAAATAAGTATGCAAATACTGATTTTTTTAAACTCTTCCAACTACAAAAACCCCTCAAAACAAAGCAGATACAGATCCTGTGAAATCCAGACGTGCAACTAAAACAAGTAATCTTACTGAAAAAATACAAAGTATCATGTGTTTAGGGGTTAATTCTAAAAGTAAAGGGAAGTATACATTACTTTCGTCTCATGATTTCCTCCGAAAACTATGATATTGCCTGATTATCTAGGTAAATACTACATTCATTCCACCTTACTGGGTTGTTTTGGGTTTTTTTTCTTTTTAATTTAAGAAAACCTAGTGCTGGTGTAGTGCTGGTGTAGTTTCTAACCACCTTACATATTCTACTGCTGCATATATTCGTTTTGCTCTTTGAATATTTTGGTCCTTTATTTAACAAAGCTGCTATTTATATTSCTTTTAACAACACAAAGTATAATAGAAGACACTATTTTAGTACTCAAAGATTCAGTTCCCTGGTGCAGCTCCGTGTCTATTCCAATAAGTTTGTGCAACTGCTATTTCTCCATGGGTACAGAAAAGCAGCTGTGCATTCTGTAGCAGATTTCCAGTGCCATGGAAAAGTCATAGCGTGTGCAAAGCTTTTGTCTCGTTTTCCCCAGAAGCCCATGAAAAAAAAATACAATGAAGTAGGGATGCTGGAGCAAAGCTGAAGGACTGGAAAAGATCACACCTGAGGAAGAGGAAAACACAGCTGCTTTCATAACATTCTGCACATTCAATTCAGTAAACGCTAATTTAATACCCATCCTTGGATTTCAACAATCTCGCTCATTTTATTAGGGTAGATCTTGCTAAGAACTGAAACCCCTTCCATCTTTACTCATCTCTGCCACCCCCCAGCCATGATTTTGTATCTTTTCTCACACCACTTTTCTCTATCAATTTTAATACCAACTTTACTGTAATGTGTCCTTACAAGTTCCATAATATGTTCCGTGGTTACATTATAGTAAAGAGCTGTCGTTAGCAGAGCCAAGGCCTTTTCTGCTCCTCACCTCACCCTAGCCACCAGTAAGGAGGGTGGGGGTACACCAGGAGTTGGAGGGGACACAGCTGGGACAGTGACCCCAGCTGACACAAGAGATAGCCCTGACCATGTGGTCTCCTGCTCAGCATGTAGAGCTGGGGTCAGGAGTAAGAGTGGGGGACATTCAGAGTGACGGTGTTTGTCTTCCCAAGCCACTGTTATGTGCCATGGAGTCCTGCTCTCCCCAGATGGCTGAACATGGCAAGTTGTGATTGAATTCCTTGTTTTGCTTTGCTTGTGCAGGCAGCATTTTGCTTTACCTATTAAACTATCTGTCTTTATCTCAACCCTTGAGTTTTTTGCCTTTTTACYCTTCCAATTCTCTCCCTCATCCTAGCAGAGAGTGAGTGAGCAGCTGCTTTGGGGCTTTGTTGTCAGCTGGGCTTTAAGCACGACAGAAACATGTAATTAGAAGACAAAACCAGAAAGTTATTTTGGCTTGGTCTTACTGCATTTGCTATCTATGCAGATCAATCAAAGTTTAAAAAAACTTCTTGGTAAAGAAGGGCTTTTAAATTTGGGCTATGTGATTCACATGTTTATAACATATTGCCATCTATTGGCAAAAGGGAGAAAATGCCAGCTTTTTGGTATGAACCTTTGCATTGGAAGTAAAAATCCTCCTCCAAACATTCATACATAACTATTCCTTGTATGTGTACAGAACTGGTATATAATAAAGCCTTATGTGTTGTTTGTGTCAGAGATGTTTTAAAAATTGAGTCCAGCTTTTCAAAAGTGAGAAACATAATATTCAATAAAATGCTTAGAAGGATTTCCCTTAAAACATTCTTAGTATTACTTACAAAATGCTTATGTCCTATACTTATATCCATTGAAGCTGCTACAGGTAGCATGTTTCTGTGCCACAGGTCTAAAACATTAATTCATAACTGCTAATTCACAACACAAAACCCAAAAGAGATGGACTTTGCAGTTCTGTATGATTATCTCTGCTATGCCAAATTTATAATTAAAATCTCCACTAGCCGCTACTTGTTCCTTCCTCCCCATGTACAAAAAAATAATCCACTGCTTGCCAGCAGAGGGTCAGCTAGCAAAAGTCCAGAGGGAAATGTTTTGATCCAGCATGAGGAGACCCTAAATCAGTGAACTAACACAATATATGACTTTCTTACCAGTACAGAARTACGTTAAGGATGAATTTTCAGTCATGATGACAGCTAAATAAGTGTAGCATTGAGAACATGTATGAACTTAAGTTAGTTAAATAAAACTAAAACCAAAACCAGCACTTTTCTTTCTGGTTTGGAGATGCAAAAGTAATTATTTCAACAGAGTCAAAAGCTTCTGTGTTGTTTTTCTGCCAGTTTCCCCCTTGAAAGTTAATTTAATTATTTGACTTACCTGCCCAGAAATTTCAAGACACCCATAGTAATTTAGCTGCATGGACTGGAAAATGTCACACAAACTAATAACATACTGAAATATTAACTGAATGTTACAAAAATCAATATGAGTCAAAGGTAGAGGAAGAGAGAAACAAGTGAAAATTAAACAACGGATACACCACATGGATCTGGAGGATGATGGATAGGCTGAGGGTTCAGATTAAAAAATGAAAGTTCTAGAATATACTGAAAATGAAAGAAAACCAACTGACAAATAATTATGGAACCTAAACCTGCAAAGACATGCATCAGGGGAACAAATTACATTGTTCAATACTTAGTTCACTAAGCCTTTTTCTTTTCCCCTGGGCAGGGCAACTTCTGATTTCATCTAAATGGCCAGATGGGGATGTTCAAAGATTTAAAATATTTCTCGCTCCCACTTTGTTGCCTGCCAGTGCCACAGAATGGACAGTGGAGGAAGGACTTTTTCCTTCCTCCACAGGAACAGTAAAGAACAGGAAAAGGTCACATCCCAACTTTATTTCACTTACAACCTTAGCAGACAGCTATGCCAGGGATGTGTGTAGAGCTTTCTGAAGGACACTTCCTCCCCAAATAATAGAATCTGGGACCCAKATCAACCCCTGTTCAATCCAGCTGCTAGCTCAATGCCTCCTGAAGCACTTTCCTGTCCTCAGCAAAGCCACATTTCAATCGTTCTTATTCCCAAAAAATAAAGTTGATAGCTTCAAATAAAAAAGTATAATATTAATTAAACCCAATCCTTGTTATGAACTCTTTGATATTTTATATATATATAAATAATTTTGATATAACTGTGTCCCCACCCCAGAATGATCAACCCTGGGAAGAGTAATGTAGAACAGGAAACTTGTTTTCCTGCTCTGGAGAACATGCTGAGGTCACAAAAACATCCTCTGCTCCAGGCTGGAGCAAACCCAAGAATCTTGGCTCCTTTTAATGAGATAAAGAGAGTAAAGTACTTCTGAAACTCATCTGGGATGAGATTCTGAATGAGACTTCTTCTGAATTTGAACAAAACTGCCAAACCAAATTCTCCCACCTCCCAAGTCTACGATCTGCCCACCAACAAATCTTCTTCTGTGTATTTCTCTTAGTGAAACTCTCCCCTGAAAGTTTTACTGCAGCCATTATAGTCCCACAGGAAGCTTTATTCCATAAAAAAACATTCACTTCTGTCGGCTGGGAATAAAGTTATAGGCTGTAAGGCTAAAGATAGTGTTGTATTYTTAGTTCTGCCCCCCTGCTCAAACAGCGACCTCCCATTAAGTCACTTAAAGATGTCTCTAAAGCATATGAATAATTCAGAAGGCTAATTTTCTCCAAGCTGTCATTTAATCAACTACATTTAAAAATGTGCTTCCTTTCTTACATTGCAGCTCTGTTTTCCCCTCTTCCCAGCAGCGAATTGCCATTTCTGTGTGTACTTTAGAGTTCTAAGTATGACAAATAGTGTTAATGAGCTATTATCAAAAGCTGGTCACCTCCCTGTGACTTTTTCAGCTTTCTACCAGAGTATGCTGAAAGTCCTTTTAATAAATGTATACTTGGAATGCATTGAAAATGGAGTACATAACTCACTCAGGCCTTCTCTTCTCGAGGGCAACGGCTCCCCTTAATCCATCACTGTAGCCCAATGAGGCTAATGCAATATTCTACTTCAAACTGTTACGAACATACTTTTCATTTTATAATGTCTTTCATCCAACAGAGATGGACCCCAAGGTGTTTTAGAGATTGCCTTGTATGGTGTGATAATAACAGTACATGGATCACTGCACTCATGCTGAAATATAGACTCCTCTGGGTGGGAAGGCAGCAGACATCTCCCACTGCCAGGAGCACTGTGCAGTATATGAAGGCAGAAATGAAGGCTACTTTATTCTCTTGTGCCCACAGGTGAATGCAGGTAGGCTGGATTATATTTTCTTGTGATATAATTTAGCCAGGAAATGAGAACCAACWGTGTCAGAAATACAGCCTGAATTTTAATCACTTCTGAGAACATGTTGTTCSCTTGTGTTAGAGTTGAAACATAGTTTAAACTGTACAAATCCAAGGCCATCTCTGCCTAAATCTCGACCTCATCAGAGCTCAGGACAACCTGAAGATTATCTGCTCCCTGTCAGGGGAACCTCCCACTGTTAGAAGTACCGCTGTGGCCCTGCTCTGATCATACCAGGTGCTCCTGGAAGGGACAGCATTAGGACACAGCAGGCAGCTATTCCTTCTCAAGAGAGGTTGATAATTTACATTCTCTTGCTGGTGCTGGAGACCACTGGCCCYTTTATTTCATGTGCTTATTCATACTCTTTGCATTGCTAGGTAATTTTTCTACAATTCAGATGTGCAAACATCAGGTAGGTAGCATCTTTGTGTGTACAGTGTGCACWAGCATTGATCCAGTTGGAGGAACTCCAGTTGGATCAGTGCTAGTGCACACTGTATACACAAAGATGCTACCTCCTAAACCCTATTTGACATATATAAGCCAAAACCAGGAAAAAAGGAGAAAAATTGATTCAGTAAATGCACTTGATTTTTCATTTTTATTGACTTCTCGGAATAAAGGCTGCAGGTAAAAATGCCATTTTACAGTTATCATACCCTATCTCATGGCACCTTAGTACTGGAAGTAAGATTCTCTTTAGAATTTAGTATTAATTTGCATGCAAAGGAAATGCTGTTACTGAGCAAAATGTGAGCTCAGCCACTAGTTAGTGTGTATGTGTGTTCAAAATCTTCCCATGCTGCATCCTAAAGAGCTCAACTTAACTTCCTCAGAGTAAAAAACAGCCAGACAAGACTCTCCTCATCTGTACTTCTGTCATAACTGAGAAACAGTCACTTCTTTAATCCTCATAAGAATGGAGAAACTACCCTTTTGATTTAATACAGAGGCCAATGTCTTAGACTGACCATATCCAGATTTTCTAGAAATTATAGAAGACCTTTTCAGTGGGTAGTTAGGGGCTAACTTGGTTCTGTGAGTTTAGAAAGAAAAAAATTCACAGGATATCACAATAAAGACTATTCTAAAATAGGCACCATCTTTTAATGGGTTCAGGGCTTTCTGACTGACCTGATCCACTGCTCCCCATGACTGGTGGAGTTGAGTGAGCCTGCTGCAGATACCCCAGGAATACCCTTAAACAAGAATAAGTGTGGAAGGGATCCAAATCAACAATTTATTAGAATTCCTACACGAACTGAATTAACTGGATAAAAAAGAATAGCAGCTGGCTAAAGATTCCAGGTATACTTGCAGTGAAAAACTACTTTTTTTTCAGGACTCTTCATGTATTTCTTTACTTTAAACTCTTGTTTCTTATGAAAATTATGTACAACATGTCATAAAGATTGAAAAATCTTTCTGGATTTTTCTATGTCAAATATCTGCTAATTTTGCTGTGTGAGAACTTCTACTCACTTTCAAAAATTTAAAAAGGTTTATTAAAACCTCATCAAAAATACAACAAAAGACTGAATAGAGAAAATATTACAGCACCAGGAGCAGAGGATTTTTCCCACTATGTGCTCACCCACACAATGGGTGTGTGTTTTAACCCTTTATTCCCTCCCAAAGTTCTGTTCATCAACTCCTTCTTCAAACTCCAGTGGTGGAGTTCACTTCCTTACATCTTGATTGGAGGTCAGGTGCGGCCACAGTAACAAACCGACCCTCCCAAATGTCCCAAACCCAGGTCAGCTCATGATAACAACCTAAGGGGGGTAAAACATAACTATAAATCTATAAAACTTCTCCTGACATATATACATAATATTTGCCTTTAAATTGTGAGAGTCAGACACCACATTACTCATCTATCACAGCTGTAACTGAGCAAAGTTCATTTTTCATGATTTCATAACACAAAGCATTGAATTAAAATTTCCCCTTTATTTTCTTCTCATCAATACTACATCAATACTTTATTCTGAGGTGAAAATGTTCAAAAAAGTAATTAAAATTGTATGCAGATAAACTCCCCTATATTAATAGTTCTCCTTTAGTTATTGTTTAGTGTATTCTAGCTTTCCAAATTTAGTTTAGGAGAGAGAAAGGTTGATATTGAGAGCAGAGAGTTAATTTATCAGCATCTAGTTACAAAATCTGTAAGAAAATTATTCATCACAGATAAATTTGTGTGTAATTTGAAAAAAAATACTTTGGATCAACATTAAACAGCACAAATAACTGTTTTGTATTCATCATAAAAAAAGAAATAGAACAAGTCCAATAAAGACTTAAAAACATCCAGGAACCTAGAGAGAACAGACCTCTCCAAGACTTCAAACACCATTCAGTGGCTGAAGAACAACGGATTCTCACCTCTCTAGAGCCCAGACTATATTTGATGACTTTCTAGATGGAATAATGCAAACAAATGTGGATTTAACATCTTGATAAGTACCAAACTAAAAACTGAATAACAAAGCCTGGGTCTTTCAGGTTGTGGTTTTGTAGTTTCCCTGAACCAACAGATTTTTTTGATTATTATTACTAATTATACTACTGCAGACAATGACAGTTGTACTTCTCTTGTTGAGTAATAAGTGCCTCAAATTATTCTGTCCTGGCAATAGCATGCAACAGTCTTCGCTTTTGGGAGCCTCTTGGGCCTTGACCTTGCAGACATTTGCATTTTTGTTTAACTTTAAGCACCCAGTAATTCTGCTGAGCTTAGTGGCTGAACAAAGGAGAGCAATGGACAGCTGGAGGCTCCTGCAGTGCTGATGGGAGGCCACAGCTCTGCGTGTGTTCCCCTTTGTTTGGAAGGGAGAAACCCTCCTCGCCCAATCAGAGCAGCTGCTCTAAAGAGAAAGGATCTTTTCCCTGGGGAACTGAAGCAGATAGGGATGAGAAGAAAAGAAGAACAAAATACATTCAGAGAAATTTCTTCTGGGGCAAAACTGAAGAATTCATATGCTTTATTTTACAGTCTTCCCTCTTGTTTGCTCTGATTTATTATGAAGATCATAAACTTCAGATTGCTATGAGAGTTCATATGTCTGTAGTGATGAGGATCATGCAATAAACACCAGTTTTCAGTATTATACCTGATAGAAATCTTGATTTTTTTTCTGTTTTCATTGATTTTTACACCGGTCCTTCTGTTCCTCARTCCTTAAATAATCAGACAGTACTGTAAAAATTCTACACTATGAACAAAATAAAATATACTACTGAGTCTGGACTTCTCTTACTAATTTGAAAATTAAAACAGCAAACTAATTAGACAGCTTGGCAAAGAGTTCCAATGTATATTAAATAGCAGAGCTCCACCAAGCAAGCATCACCATCTTGTAGCAGAGGAGACAAGAGCAGCACTTAAT
Source organism: Cardinalis cardinalis (assembly GCA_014549065.1). Lineage (NCBI taxonomy): Eukaryota > Metazoa > Chordata > Aves > Passeriformes > Cardinalidae > Cardinalis > Cardinalis cardinalis. Next base: position 5,126,834 of record JACDOX010000019.1, read on the forward strand.
TTCCATTGCTGTGCTGCATGCCTGGAGGTTGGAGGTAACACTGCTTCTTCCAAATTTGGTTGTGTGGGAACGACAGCTGCGGACAGCAGTGGGAGACTCTTCCAGAGGTGACCAGCACCTTTTTCTGACACAAAGGTATCAGTGGTGCCCTGGCTCMCACTGGGAACCAGGAAACCCTGCTTTGCAGGAGAAAACAACCTGATCTCCTGCATCTCCCTGCTATGAAAGGCATCCTCTCCAAACTATGACTGTGTTGCCACTGTGACCATTAACCTTAAAGCTTTTCTTTCCCTAACTTCACGGCAAACCAGAGAGCAGAACGTGTATCATTAAATATGTTGTGTTATTCACTGCATATATATTTATTTTAGGAAATGCATTCTAATCTAACATTTAAGACCACAAAGGTGGTACATCCAGAAGTGGGTACTTTATGCAAGAGCTAAAAACCCATACAGAGTGGAAATATGGATCCTGGACAAGAATATGTAATGTAATGTGACTATTTCTGTTTGAAAAAATAACCTTTTCACTCAGTGCTGCACAGAAAGAAAGACTGACTTCCAAGCAAGCAACTCTTAACACCCTGCATAGGCCAAATTCTGCCATGCAGACCACAAAACACAAATATCCCAACCAGAAGTACTCAAAATGCTCTACAGCCATTCAGACACTGATGATTATCAAGGCCAAAAGTGGAACAAAGCTGATGTTCAAATGGAGTCCTTGTGCCTTTTCTCAGTAGATACATACTGAGAACAGAGGGGGTGGAGAGGAAAGGGAAGAAAGTTATTTTAGCCATTCCTGGTACAGTAAATCTTGGGATCTGCATTACAAGCAACAAATATATTAATTTGGCGTGGGACTTGGCTAACTTTGGAACTGTTTAATTTATCTATCATATATTGAGATGAATCACTCTCAGGAAGCRTTTCTGAAAGGGAATGAAGCCCAGCTAGTCCCAAGTGAGACAACTAATAGATGTCTTTGCTAAGATAGACTTTTGTATCTTTTATCTCTACTGTCTCCTATAATAGTACCTTAAATGTAACATCAGCTTCTCAGAGTCTTCTGTTAACCAGGTACCCTGGAAGCTACCACTCTATTATACATGTATAAAAAATGAAGAAGTTGGGAGACTCTTAAACCCATCAGAGAATTGCCTGTTCAGATAAAGCAAAACCAGCAGATTAGTCATGCTGCTTTAATGCAAATAATTGAAGTCCTTGCTTACATTTTCCATGGCAATGCCCATCTTTTGTGAGATAATGCCTTTAAACACTACACCCAGCACAAGCTTTACTGAGTCTGAGCTGACTCCCTCACTCCCAGCAGTGTTAATCCATGATTAACTCCTAGATCTGTTCACAGGTCTGTTCTTTAAACCTCAGAAAATGTAATTCCTCTTGACTGCTCCTTAATAACTTGTTCTCCTGCTCCCCTTCCTTCAGAATTTAAGGCATTGCTCTGGTCTCATTGCTTGCTGGCTCCTGGTGAATCAGTACCCAACACAAAAGTAGGAACACCATCTCTGTACCACTGTCAGTTAGAAAAAGAACTGATATTTATGAGACACCCACATTGCAATCTACCAGAAGCAAGAAAGGAAATAAAAGTGTCTAGTGCTGAACCTTAGTCAGAATGATGGACAGACTAAAAAATTTTAGGAAAAAAAAAAGTTTTTATGGTGTATTTGAACCACTATTACCTTTTATTATGCAACCACAGCTTCTGCACCACCATAGCAACAACTAGTAACAATAAATTTCTAGAGAATTCAGTGGCAAAGACCTATTTCCAAAATTCAGAGGTTTGAGAATAGTCTGTTCATTAATATGTACTTACATAAATTGTCTAAAGTTTTAGTATATATCACAGAGCTGGGAAAAACAAAGGAACAGAAGACAAGGTTAAATAGAAACTAGAACTGCTTGATGATTCTGGGTTTTTTTGTGAAGCTGATGGGTTTGAAACATTTACTAATGTCATAACCACACTGTAATGTCAAAAAAAGTGGTTTTTTTGGTATTTCACTCTCAAAATAACAAACTATGTAATGAAAAAGTCAATTTTGTTTTAAATGGCCTCTCATAAGTATAAGACATTAGATATATTTTAGAAAAAAATAAAAGCTTATATATTTCATAGAAACAAAAAACTGCCTGACAACACTTCGGATTTCACATGAAGTAGGTATGTAGGAACTGAATAATCTCATACTGGTAGGGACAGGCATAGCAAACACARGTATATTTCAATATTTGTTATAGAATTCTCTGCATAAAAATATTTGAAATATTTGTTGGCTCCCTCGTAATACAGAAATGTCATCTACTTTTTCCTTTTAAATTTACTCTAATGTARAGTTATTTAAGCATGAAGTTAACATTTGAATRGAAGAGAGATATTTTACATAGACAGYTGGGGGAAAAATAATAAGGCCTTGRTTCTTATCACAATGAGCAGCAGGGAAAAAATATTACAGTACAAAAGCCAGGGAGACATAAAGATCAGGGAAACAATAGAAAGAGAGAGCAAAGTAGGATGAGGTAGAATAAGTAAGTCYCAAGAGAAAGAGATATTACACAAATCAATATGGAAGGTTCCAGCTCAGGTCTCATTACACAGAATGGTTGACTGAGGAATTGAATTAAAGTTTGCAAAGGTGAATAGGGATAAAAAAAGAGAACTGCTCTGTGGTCAGGAGCCTTTGCTTTTCAACTTATTCAACCATCTTCAGCAGAGATTTTGCTGTAATAAATTCAGTGTGTACCCAGAATAAACCAGGTGGGAGTAACAAAAGAAATTCAGGAGTAATTTTCATTTTCAGTGCTGCTACCTTGTTGAAAAATGCAAAGACAGAGGAATATTAAACCTTACTTTCTTCTGTCGTCTTCATATTACTGCACTTGTAATCTCTCGGTATTAAATACAATAGTACTACATCCCGTTTAACAATGAGAAAGCAAGGGCAGGAGAATGCATTAAAAAAACACACGTCATACATTAGAAAAAGAGTAAAACAAAGACAGAAATGATTAATATGGGAGAAGATTAAAATCATGAGTGAGTTCAATTAAAAAAAAACTTATCAAAAGATAAGTAGGATCATGTGTTGAATAAAGGCACTATACAATCTTATTTGTCTTAAAAATAGATCTCCGTTTCCATCACGTGTTAGTCTTGGCATAACTGCAGAATTTTGTTCCCATTGCATATTTAGACCTGACAACTTGTACGTTACTTTTTCTTCCTGGAAAGTTCAAGCTAATTATTGATGCAGTGACCCTCTTTACCTGAGCATGGATTGCTTTGGGAATCAAGACTTGGCAGAACAATCTGTACAGCATTCCAAGAATCTCTGTCATGATTTTGTTCTAACCCAGGCCGCCAAAAGTCAAATGTGACCTTGAAGTGTAGACAAATGTTAACTCCTTGGAATTATGACTGAAATCCTTTATCAGAATAAATTCTATGATTCACTGGTAGTTTAACAAAACAATTCCTCCAGGTGTTCCCTTGCTGTAGATATCTTTACATGTTCCTCTTATTTTACAGGCCAAATCCAGTACCTCAAGATAAATTKGGTAATATTTTTGGCATACTTATAATTCTTATCATTGCAGATTAAGCATATATTTATGAATTCTGTTATTAAAATAAAGGAATATTTCCTATTAAACTATTTTCTCCTGCTGGAGTCAAAGTAAAAAATATTAAACTCAAGGAGAGAGGCATTTGGACATCTTTTAGTACTGGAGCAATGTACTCTGCATTTTCCGGAAAGAGAGACAATAGGTTTACTTAACATATTCCCTTAAAATCCTTGGCAGTAAAGAAGACACAAGAGCCATCACTAGGCTTTTGTGACTGATACATTGCCATGGAATAAAAGTACATACTATGGCAATAGACATTTACCATGCATTCATTTAAGTTCCAGATACTTTGATAATGAAAATTTTGTATATAATCCTATATAGTAAGGAGTCATGAGACTTGCTCCTGAATCACAATACTGTCTTGCAGTCATGAATATGACTTATGAATAAAATGAGACAGAATACAAGATGTTGRAGGCTAACATTAGGAGTGTTGTTCCATCAGTGTTATGCTCATTTTATTTCCCTGCTCTATGAAAGTTGGATCATAATCATTTCCAGAGCACTGGAAGTCAAACTAAGACTTCCCTTGTCCCTGAAAGATTTATGTTCACATTGGAATGTATGTTAAGAGATAGAATATATTTCTTCTCAAAATCTTACAATAAATCACATCACAAAGGTCAGTGCTGTCATTGGATGAACAGACATCATTATGTCAAATCTTGATTTTTGGACTTAGTGATGTAAGCTCAGAATAGTGACTAACAGAAGGAATCCTAGAAAGAATTGTATGTATTTGTTTTTTATCAGCTAAAGGTAGGTCTCACTGCTTTAATTATCAACAGACTTCTTTACATCTCCACAGAATACTCATCTTACCTACAATTTGTCTTCCACAAATGCTCTCAGTCCCTTTCTCTAACATTCCCAGCATTCCTACATCTCCTGTCCTTTCTTATACAATTTTCAAATGATAACCTGAGTATTTCTATATCACTACTCCTTTTGACCTTTCCACAAAGTTTAAGCAAGCTAGATCTCTCTTTTTTCATATTCCCCCACAATTTTCTGCCTCTTGCAGGTCTAATTTTTTTCATCTCAATGACCACTTAGAGCACTGCCTTGTTTGTCTTTCTATGTATAACAAGTTTCTCGGGAAGGTTTCTCAGGAAAATTGAGAAGGAGATAAAAAAATAAAGTTTATTTTAATGAAAATCAGTAACAAGGACAAGCATGATCGAAATGCATGTGTCCCATGAGGAGAGAGGAGACCAAGACACAGACAACTTTCAGAAGAGAACAAGTTAAGCTGAAGATATATCTGAAAGAAAGTTCATTCCTTCCACAGTCCTGTCTTTTCTACTGCCTCCACTGTTTAGGGCATTAATAAGGAGAACACATAAACCTGTAAAAGTGCTAGGACATGGGTGTTGATTTTGTCTGTGTGATTGATGTACTACTTCTTGTCCTTTTGTCTTTTCAGGATGCACACCAATATCACTGAAATTGTGTTAYAATTTCATAATGCAAACTGAAATTAAATTCCCTCAATTTTATAACTTTGACAACAGCACATAGTACTGCAGCTACTGCTGACCATCATAGTGAACGGAGTCTGAAAACATTACTTCTAMGTTTCTTACACGTCTGGAAAGTCTTAGGCAATGTTCTGGATTAGTTCTGGCAGGTACAAGGGACAGAAATTGATCACAGCCTGTTAATTGGCAGGAAAATTAAGGACTTTTTTTCCCCCAATGTAATATCAATAKTCCATATCTCTTAAAAAGAAAACAAAAAACAAAACAAAAKAACTCCCACCAAAACACAACTATTTCAACTTTACCAGCCCAGATAATTCTCTAATGGTAGATTCAAGGCAAGAGAGCACTGCCTAGTAAGGATAAAAGACCAGGCTAAGGAATAGCAGCTTTCCTCTCTCACCGTTCCCTCTTTGTTGCGGCTCCTCCCAGAACRCTCCCTTATCTTCACTTCTTTTGCYGGTTTTAGGGATGTTGAAGTCAACATCACTACTTTCCCTTTCCACATACCACATTCAGAAAATGAAGGTGGAAGCAAAGAAGTTTATCTTCTCTACATTCACTAAACCAAACCAGAAGTTCTGTCAACTCTGTCAAGTGACTTTATGCATCAATTTCTGTTCTATGTGAAAACGTACCCAGTTTATACAAAGGCTATATAGAACAGCAACCATAATTTCAAAACCTCATAAAAAAATTAGAGTTGAATGGGTGTGACCAGAAGACAGTAAGTAAACAATATTATATCCCTARATTTTGCAGTTACCTCCTCTTATGATGTACATTCACACATTTATCTGCTGCAATATGTTTCTAAATGTTGTGGTATCCACGGTCCCACTAATGTGGCAAGGATTGAGAAAGCACTTACAACTTGCCAAGGTATTTCTAATAGGCATCCTTATCCTCYTTCAGTTAGATTCAACCCAAGAAGCACAGGAGAACAAAGCCAGTACCACTATGACAAAGGAGCARTATTTTCATCTGATAATGGACTTCTACTGTTTGATACTGTTTCTCTCATTTATTCCATTTCTTAAATTTAGTGCCATAAGCCAGATGGTAGGAATGTTTATATTGTAGGTTGCAAAGTGGCAGCAAACATCAGCCAGTGAACTTGTATGATGTAAAGCAAAATTATGAAAATTATAACCTTTGTCTTTCATTGTGCCCCAGGTTTGCCACTGACCTCTGCCAACAATTCAGCATATGCCGGGCTGAAGCATCCAGCCCTTCCTGCCCAAGGCCCATTTATAGGTGGAGTTTAACTCTGTCTTCCTTTGCACTTCTTGCACKTCCCTTTCTTATCAAACAATCACTTAACTACTTCAGTCTCTGCCTTCCTATGCAGAATATGTGCACCCAGCAGGCTGGACTAGAGACCTCTCCTGCCTGGCGGCTCTACGACCCGGGACTGCCCGGGAGCAGTAGCCTTGTTTAAAGGAAAACCAGCGTGCCACCAGCCGTGTCTAGCCCGGGGGGTGCAGCCATCCCGGCGTGCCGGAGAGTTCCCCGTGCTTCCCCGCAGCACCACGAGGTGTCAGGGCACACCCGCGGCTGCGGCAGCGCTGCGGGCCCGCACAGCCCAGCTCGGCCCGCACAGCCCAGCCCAGCCCGGCCCAGCCCAGCCCAGCCCGGCCCGCACAGCCCGAGCCCAGGCTCCCAGGCTCCCGGCAGGACGCTGCCCCGCAGCCC